>CM059046.1:18833597-19118271 GCA_030279155.1 Forsythia viridissima | reverse complement strand
TAACTCAATTCCCCAAAAATAAATTTATTCCGAACTACTGTATCGCTTCTTTTGGAGGAGAATTGACTATAAACTATAATAAATTAAGGCGATGAATAAATTTTATATATGATCGGTAAAGTAAAATGATGAATTGAGGGGATGAATTGAAAAGAAGAATAGATTTTAGAGATTCGTTGAATAAGATGATTGAACAGCAAATTTTAGAGTAGATGAAATTGAAGACGTAGCGATACACGGATGTGCTTTTTTCTGCTCCTAAAAACTCCCTAACGGTCGTGACTAATATTCTGCTTAATGGTAGATTTCGACCACAGAAGCGTGTTTGCATTAAAGAATGATGAAGAGGAACAAGGTTGTGAGAATAATTTTGAAGAACGGTGAAAAAAAAATCAGAATGAGAGATTTGATGAGTGAGAGATTTTTTTTTTTTTTTGGAAGACAGACATATATGCTTTATTTGTGTGAATGGAGGTGAAAACCTCCATTACGGTCGGTGAATATATTTATCGACCGTAGGGGGTTTTGTTTGCTACCAGAATAAACTTATCGATGGAATCCGACCGTAGAAACTTGCTCGCATTAAAGAATAATAAGTAGGAATAAAGTTGAAATGAGAGATTTGAAGAATGGTGAAGAGAAATGAAAAATAGATATTTGAGTTGAGAGTGATTTTATTTAAAATTGAAGATAGACGTATGTTTCTTTTTTATGTGAATAAGAAAAAACTTTCTTTACGGTCGGTGATTAAATTTATTCTAAAGAATACTTATCACGACTATCTGCTACACGAAGAAAAAAGTACTTAAATGTTCATGTGTCACTACGTCTTCAATTTCTCCATTCACAAAATCATCTCCTCCAAAATTTGTTAAGCACTTCAATCTAAATTCTTTATTCGATCACCTCCTTCAACCGATCATTCTCGACCGTAGAAGCTTGTTTGCGTTAAAGAATAATGAAGAAGAACAATGTTGAAAAAAGAAAATTGAAGAATGATAAAGAGAAATCAGAAGGAGAGATTTCATAAGTGAAAGATTTTTTTTGAGAATAGAGACGTATATGCTTTATTTGTATGAATGAAGGTGAAAATCTCTTTTACGGTCGGTGAATATACTTATTACGACCGTATGGAGTTTTGACCGCTACCTGAATAAATTTATTGGTAGAATCTGACTATAAAAACTTGTTCGCATTGAATAATAATGAGGAGGAATAATGTTGAGATGAGAGATTTGAAGAATGGTAAAGAGAAATGAGAATGAGATATTTGAAGTGTGAGTGATTTTATTCAAGAAGGTGCCCTCAACTCAGATTTTAAAAAATTTATTAATATTTATGAATTTGAATGGATTTCATGAATTTGAATAGAATTCCACATAATTTATAAGATTTCAACAGAATTCTATATTATAAATTTCAATATATTTTTATGAATTTCTATAAATTTTAGTGGATTTGTGGTCTTTTTATTAAAAATAGTAATTTTACATTGGTTTTATTCTAAATAGTTCAAATGGTTGTCCTACATAAACAAATATTTTGAGTTGAATTTGGAAAGAGAAAATTTATTGAAATATAAAGAAGTAAAAATTTTTTTCAATCAAAGAAGTGAATAATCTGATGCATTGAGAGGTATATCAATCCGACAGCTATGTTAGATAAGTTCCTAGGGAATAAACTAATAAATAGATCATCCATCGTCTCTTAGCTCAAAGCGAAATTATATCCATTGTTTGGGGGGATTCAATTACTATTATCAATTTCTTCAGTTTTGAATTAAAAAAAAAAAAATTTGATTAAAGAGCAAGGTTTCTTGAAAAAAATTGAAATAAAGTTTTAATGTTCACTTTCTTTCTATTTGTCTTTTTTTTTTATAAAATTTTCTCTTTCATATCCGAGACTAGATGATGGATATTTAGGATTCATTCTCTTCCAAAATCAGTTGTTTAGTCATCTTGTAAAAAAAGTTATTTTATGGCTTAAAAATATAATTTACATGTGTCGTAGTTGACAAGTAAATTATTTCAAGTTCAAAAAATAATTTTTAGTGATATACTGATTTTACAGTATAATATCTAATTGCCTATATGATATTAGACTAGTTATATAATTAATATTTACCAATAAAATATTTATATTTTTCAGTCCAATTGTTTGGTTCAATGAATGGTCATGAAACATCAGTAATGAAATTTCAAAGTCAATGTTTGATAATTGTACAAAAAAAAAATCAATATATTTTCATACTAATATAAATTGAAAATCAAGAACAAGAGTTTACTACAAAAAATTGTAGCACAAATTGAGAAGAGATGCGAGAGGAAGAGATGCGTAAGAGAATAGTTGGATTGAAATTTTGAGGGGTGGGGATAGAATTCCTAAAGAATTTGGTATTTATATTTATGGGCTCGAAATCTATGCAAATATGTTTAAATCATCTAATTAATGAAATATTTAGAAATCCACTAGTAATTGAGGATACCTAAATTTTTAAAGAATCTATTTAAATCTGAGTTGAAAACACCTAAATTTCAATTGAATCCATTAAAATCTGAGTTGAGAACACCGAAATTTCAATTAAATCTATTAAAATCTAGCTGGGGACACCAAAATTTACATAAATTTCTAAAATCTATTTAAATCTAAGTTGAGGACACCTAAGGATGGCAAAAAAATCCGCCGACCCGAACCCGCGCCCCGCCCCGCCTCGCCTCTTCGAGTAATAGTGGCGGGTTTTTCTGCCCCGCGGAGTTCGCGGGGCGGGGCGGGGCCCACGACCCACCCCACCAAGAAATTTTTTTTTTTTGGGTAAAATCATAATATAGAATATAAATTAAAATTTTGCTAGAAATGGACTAAAGAAGAATCGAACCCGGGTTGAAATTATAAACTATAAATCTCAATCATTACACTACAATCCCATTCTTGAATTTTTTGTATTTTGTTTGCTACAAATATTTTTTAAAAAAATTATTTATTTTTTAATAAATTTTTTCAATTTTATAAAAAGAAAAATAAAAAAAAAATTCGCAGGGCAGTTGGCGGGTCAAAAGATTGACCTGCCCCACCCCCCCGGGACCCACCCTATTGCCATCCCTAAGGACACCCCATAAATCTTCTAATTAATGAAATCTTTAGAAATCCACTAGTAACTGGGGATACCTAAATTTTTAAAGAATCTATTTAAATCTGAGTTGAGAACACCTAAATTTCAATTGAATCCATTAAAATTTGGGTGTAATTTGAGTTGAGAACACCCAAATTTCAATTGAATCTATTAAAATTTGAGTTGGGGACACCAAAATTTACATAGACTTCTAAAATTTATTTAAATCTAAGTGGATGACACCCTCATAAAATTGAAGATAGGCGTATGTTTCTTTTTTTATGTAAATGAGTGAAAATCTTCTTTACGATCGGTGATTAAATTTATTCTAAAAAATATTTATCACCACTCTCCGCTACGATAAGAAAAAAGCACTTAAACGTCCGTGTGTCACTCCATTTTCAATTTCTCTCTTCACAAAATTATCTCCTCCAAAATTTGCTAAGCGCTTAAATCCGTTTTTTCTTATTCAATTACTTCCCTCAACCGATCATCCCCAAAATCTACTCACCTCCTCAATCCATCTCCCACCACCGATCATCTCCAAAATCTATTCACCGCCTCAATCCATCATAATAATAGAGCATACGGTCGAATCCACCACAAGAAAGCGGTATATTAATAATTTTGGGGTTAATTACTTCAAGAATATGTGAAGTTTACCCTTATTTCAAAATTACATGAAATTAACTTTGTTTTAAAATTATACATTAATTCGCGAAATTTTCTGTCTCTCTCTCTCTCTCTCTCTCTCCCCCTGTATATATATATATATATATATATATATATATATACTAGTTATATGTACGTGCTATGCACGTAAGTTGTCTGTGATAATCTACTAATTAAAAGCGATTGTGTTAATATAATTTTGATAGAATTTAAATATTTTTTTGTACTTGTCAAATAATGAACTCATTAATTTTTGTAAAGTTATGTTGTTCCAATGGTGGGATTTTATTTCTAATTGTCTCATGCCTTTGCTAAGTTAAAAAATTCTAACTCTTTGTTTAATAATCTAATAAGCTTAATAATCAGTTCTCCAGAAGCAGCGACAAAAAATAATACAATTCTTAACATTTTCAGGTAATCATCTTAGATATGCACGCATGAACTCGCAAAGCTGTACAAAAATCCTCCATTTTTCCTTGTGAATAATTTTAAATATTAAAAAGTGAAAAAAATATACAGAGAAAGAGGGTCATAATGTAATTAATTTTTGTTTACACCTACTCTAATCAAATTTTAATTTATAACATTATTAGTAAGAATGTTATAATTAATAGTTATAAAAAATAAAATATGTTGTTGATTTTTTTCATTGAAAAAAAAAATTAGAAATGTAAAAGCTCACCATAAAAAAAAAAATAAATTCATGAACAGTAACTTTTTCAAGTTACTATTCACCTCGAAAAAGTTTGTTGAGTTGAATAGTAACTCGACAAACTTTTTCGAATTTTAAAATTTTTTTTTTTCATGAACAGTAACTTTTTCGAGTTACTATTCACCTCGAAAAAATTTGTCGAGTTGAATAGTAACTCGACAAACTTTTTTATTTTTTTGTCGAGTAACTCAACAAATTTAAAATATATATATATATATAAATTTATTTTTTTGTCGAATAACTCGAGAAATTTTAAAAAAAAAAAATTATTTTTTTGTCGAGTAACTCGAGAAATTTTCAAAAAAAAAAAAAAATTTAATTTTTTTCTCGAGTAACTCGAGAAATTCAATTTTTTTTTCTTTCTCTAGTATTTCTCGAGTTACCCGAGAAAGTAAATTTTTATTTTTTATTTTTTTTAACTTTGCCGAGTTATGAAGCAAAGTGGGGAAAAAGAAAAAATAAAAAAATTTCAAAACTTCACTTAGTCATGGATTAACAAATATTCATTTGACATAGAAAACGATCACCATATGTAAAAACACTTAATATATAAGGTGTAGTAAATTTTTGAGTTGGACAATAGAAACTGCATCTTAGAAAAACATGAAGTTTAGCAAAACCTTTCAAGTTCACATCATTAACGTGTAACCAAAACATGGGAATCTACTAAAACTACCACAAAACTAAGGTACACAAAAGTTTAAGAGGATATTTATACTACTTAAAGTTTGTTGATTGGTTTATAATATCGATTCCGGCACGCCGACGGCATAAATCCCAAAAACAGCCTAGGAGGTTTCGCGATGAGTATTTTAGTATGCCTAAGCATGCCGTTGGACTACCAATTTTTGATATGTGGTAGCTACCTGAGTATTCTATGTCCCCTGAAAATTTCGTATTGTTCGGTGATCGTTTTCTATGTCAAAGCATTTTTTGTTACTCCATGACCAGGTGAATAAAATTTTCAAAATAAGGGCAATGTTACTAAAATTTCTTCACCCGGTCATGGAGTAACAAAAATTTGTTTGACATAGAAAACGATAACCGAAAAATATTAAATTTTCAGAGAACATAGAATACTCATTTAGCTAACACATATCAAAAATTGATAGTCCGACGGCATGTTTCGGCTGACTAAAATGCTCACCGTAACACCCTAGGCAGTTTCTCGGATTCATACGGTCGCAGTTTACAAAATTGTCCATAACTTGAGTTATATACCATGAATTTATGTGAAACCAAAGCCAATGGTTAGGTAACCCATAGAGCTATCGTTTCCAACTGGAATTGTGTAAAAATACTTAATATATAAGGTGCAGCATATTTTTGAGTTGGTCAACAGAAAGTGCAGTTTGGAGAAACAATTCACCCAATCATGGAGCAAAAAAAATTTCTTTGACATAGAAAACGATCACCGAACAATATGAAATTTTCAAGGAATGTAGAATACCCATATAGCTACCACATATAAAAATTTGATAATCCGACGGCATGTTTTGACACACTAAAATGCTCACTGAAATATCCAAGGCAGTTTCTCGGATTCATGCTGTTGCAATTTACAAAATTGTCCATAACTTGAGTTATATAACATGAAATTATGTGAAACCAAAGCCAATGGTTAGGTAACCCATAGGGATATCGTCTCCAACTGGAATTATGTAAAAATACTTAATATATAAGCTGCAGCAAATATTTAAGTTGGACAACAAAAACTGCAGTTTAGAAAAAATAAAATTTACCAAAACCTTTAGGATTTGATTGTATTTTGTCATTTGTTCCCCATAGCAACTGGGGATAAAATATTAAAAAATATTAAAAAAAAAATTATTTTTGATAGGTGGACTTTTTCATGACAAAATATTAAAAAAATAAAAATAAATTATTTTTCCCACTTTGCCGAGTAGGCAAAGTGGGGGAAATTTTTTTTACATTTTTCCCACTTTGTCGAGTTACTCGACAAAGTGGGAAAATTAATGTGTTTTTAATTATCCCACTTTGCCGAGTTACTCGGCAAAGTGGGAAACATTATTATTATTTTTTTTGTAATTTGCACTTTTAGTCCACAATCTTTTCATTTTATAACAAATTTACCCATAAATTTTTTTTTTAGCTTTGGCCATCCTCGACCTTTAAATTTTGTTACAAATTTTATTTTGTCCACCTCTTTAAATAAAAAAAAAATTAATAACAACAAAATAAATTAAAAATGTAAATGAAGTCCTACAAATTTTAAAAAGTAGTCCAATTTTATTTTGACATTTTTTCTTTTTTTTTAATTTGCGCAAAAAAAAATGGTCGAATTGAGCTTTCAAGAAAATTTAAGATGAATAAAAAATGTTGAAAAAATATTCTGAAATTCTGTATCTGGTACTCTTACATTATATTGTGGTAATTTTTCTTTGTTTTTTTAATGTTGAGTTTATAGAATGCATTGGAGATATTCATTGACTTAATAGGCGATGAGATATAGTTTAGTGTTGCATCTAATAAATTTTTATGAATTAATTATATTTTATCAATTATTATAACATATTTTTGTATTAGCCACATTTATTGACTTGTATATAATTTTTTTTAATTTTAAGTCTTAAATCCAAACTTATCTCATTTCTTTTATTCTTCACCCAATTATCGAGTAAAAAAAATTTATCTCACATACATAACAATGACTGAACAATATGAAAATTTTATGAATTATAGAATACTAATATAGCTACCACATATCAAAATTTAATAGTCCGACGGCATATTTCGACATACTAAAATCAAAACAATATGCCACATACCACAATCTCAAAAACTGAAATTTTTATTTATAATAAATTTATATTATAACAAATTGATATTATAATAAATTCATAGTAAATTTTAATAGTATTATTAATTATAATAAAAACTGATTATTGTAAAAAAATTGATATAATGATTACAATTACTATAATAAATTAATAGAAAAAAAAACACACCAAAAAAATAATAAATAAAGGTCCAAATGCGCTCAACAAATACATACCCAAATTAAAAAAATAAAAAAAAATAAAAAAATTAGTTTAAAATGGGCTAAAAAACCCCATTTTTATTGTTAGGGGGGTGTGTTTGTTAAATACACACCCCCAATATAAAAAAAAAAAGAAATTAAAAAAAGTTCAAAATGGGCTTTTAGCCCATTTTGATTTTTAGTGGAGGAGACCCACATACATTTAAAAAAAAAAAAATTAAAAAAACAAATTTGGGTGTGTTTGTCGAGTTTCTCGACAAACACACACTCATATCAATGAAAATGGACTTTGAAGTCCATTTTGACTTTACATTTTTTTTGTTATATATATATATATATATATATATATATATATATATATTAATCCAGAAAACATTTGCGTGAAAAGTAACTCGAAATTTTTTTTCGAGTTACTATTCAACTTGAAAAAGTTTGTCGAGTTGAATAGTAACTCGACAAACTTTTTCGAGTTAAATAGTAACTCGAAAAAGTTACTGTTCACCAATATTTTTTTTTTTTTTTGGGGATATGTGGACCAGCATAAGTAATTTTAGTGTTGTAGTTTTTGTCCAAATGTTAACATTTTTTTGCATTAGCCGCATTTGTTGACTTTTATATAATTTTTTTAATTTTAAGTCTTAAATCTAATTTGACAATTTTTTAACTTTTTTTTGTGTCGACTTACTCGATAAATGAGGAAAAAAATATAATTTTTTGGTAGGAAAAATTTTTTTTGGTCGAATAACTCAACTAAGGGAAAAAAAGTTAATTTTTTTTTTTTTTTTGGTCGAGTAATTCGACAAAGGTTAAAAAAAAAAAAATTCTCGACAAGGCCCAATTATTTTATTTAATTTTTTTTGTCGACTTTTTTCATTTTTTTCCCTCCCTATTCCAGTAGGATGTTTCGGTAAACATTTTAGTTAGCCGAAACATGCCGTCGGAGTATCAAATTTTGATATGTGGTAGCTACATCAGTATTCTATGTTCCCTGAAAATTTCATATTTTTCAGTGGTCGTTTTCTATGTCAAATGAATTTTTTTTAATCCATGACTAAGTGAAATTTGGAAAAAAAAAATTTTTTATTTTTTTCTCCACTTTGCCTTATAACTCGGCAAAGTTAGTATTTTTTAAAAAAAAAAAAATTTCCCAAATGACTTTATCGAGTAACTAGAGAAAGTAAAAAAAAATAAAATAAAATAAAATTAATTAAGACTTTCTCGAGTAACTCGAGAGAGCCACAAAAAAAAAAAAAAAAAAACAAACTATTTAATGCTTTCTCGAGTTACTCGAGAAAGCCACCAAATTTTTTTTTTGGTTTTTTGTTTTTGTGTTGCTTTCTCGAGTAAGCCTTAAATTTTTTTTTTTTTTTAGTGGCTTTCTCGATTAACTCGAGAAAGCCTTAAATTAATCTTTTTTTTTTTTTTTTTTTTACTTTCTTGAGAAAGTCAATTTTTATTTTTTATTTTTTAACTAAGTTTGCCGAGTTATCAGGCAAAGTGAGGAAAAAGTAAAAAAAAAAAAAAAATTCAAAGCTTCACTTTGTCATGGATTAATAAAAATTCATTTGACATAGAAAACGATTACCGAAAAATATAAAATTTTTAGGGAATATAGAATACTCATGTAGTTACCACATATCAAAATTTTATAGTCCGACGGCATGTTTCGGCTTACTAAAATGCTAATCGAGACATCCTAGTTAGTTTTTCAGATTCATGCTGTCACAGTTTACAAAATTGTCCATAGATTGAATTATATAACATGAAATTATATAAAACCGAAGCCAATGGTTAGGTAACCCATAAGGCTATCGTCTCCAACTGGAATTATGTAAAAATACTTAATATATAAGGTGCAATAAATTTTTGAGTTGGACAACTGAAACTGCATCTTAGAAAAACATGAAGTTTAGCAAAACCTTTCAAGTTCACATCATTAACGTGTAACCAAAACATGGGAATCCACTAAAACTACCACAAAACCAAGGTCAACAAAATTTTAAGAAGATATTTACACTACTTAAAGTTTTTTGATTGGTTTATAATATCGATTCCGGCACGCTGACGGCATAAATCCGAAAAACTGCCTAGGAGGTTTCGCGATGAGTATTTTAGTATGCCTAAACATGCCGTCGGACTACCAATTTTTGATATGTGGTAGCTACTTGAGTATTCTATGTCCCCTGAAAATTTCGTATTGTTCGGTGATCGTTTTCTATGTCAAAGAATTTTTTGTTACTCCATGACTAGGTGAATAAAATTTTCAAAATAAGGGCAGTGTTACTAAAATTTCTCCACCCGGTCATGGAGTAACAAAAATTTGTTTGACATAGAAAACGATAACCGAAAAATATGAAATTTTCAGAGAACATAGAATACTCATTTAGCTAACACATATCAAAAGTTGATAGTCCGACGGCATGTTTCGGCTGACTAAAATGCTCACCGTAACACCCTAGGCAGTTTCTCGGATTCATACGGTCGCAGTTTACAAAATTGTCCATAACTTGAGTTATATACCATGAATTTATGTGAAACCAAAGACAATGGTTAGGTAACCCATAGAGCTATCGTTTCCAACTGGAATTGTGTAAAAATACTTAATATATAAGGTGCAACATATTTTTAAGTTGGTCAACAGAAAGTTTAGTTTTGAGAAATAATTCACCCAATCATGGAGCAAAAAAAATTTCTTTAACATAGAAAACGATCACCGAACAATATGAAATTTTCAAGGAACGTAGAATACCCATGTAGCTACCACATATAAAAATTTGATAATCCGACGGCATGTTTTGACACACTAAAATGCTCACCGAAACATCCAAGGCCGTTTCTCGGATTCATGCTGTCGCAATTTACAAAATTGTCCATAACTTGAGTTATATAACATGAAATTATGTGAAACCAAAGTCAATGGTTAGGTAACCCATAGGGATATCGTCTCCAACTCGAATTATGTAAAAATACGTAATGTATAAGCTGCAGCAAATATTTAAGTTGGACAACAAAAACTGCATTTTAGAAAAAATGAAATTTAGCAAAACCTTTAGGAATCGATTGTATTTCGTCCTTTCTTTCCCATAGCAACTGGGGATAAAAAAGCACCAAATTTGATGACTTATTAAGGAAAAAATGAATATATATTGACTATAATATATAACAAGTCAATAATTGCGGCTAAAAAACACTAATATATGTATATTAAAACAAATAAAAGAAAAGAAAAGATGAAGAAGTCCAAAATTGCGGCCAAAGATATTAATTTAATATACAAAAAGTGTCAAAAGATTAGGACAAAATGGTGAGATTTGGACAAAATTAAGACTAATACAACATCAAAACGACGTCGCGTTAGTTGAAGGGTGAATAGTAAACAGGCCATAGACACTTATATATATATATATATATATATATATATATATATATATATATATATATATATATATATATATATATATATATATTAACTTTCGTCAGCAAAAGTAATAAAACAATCTACGTGACAAATGACATTCCTACCTAGCTATGATGTGGATAATTGATGGATCAATTACACGAATGGTAGATGAATTTTACCCCATATTTTAAAACTATACATGAACTTAACTTTATTTCAAAAACATACATGAAGAAATTCTCATAAATGCAACTTTTTCTTAATTGCATAAAATTATAACATGCTAAGTGTATTTTTTTTGTTATCATTAGGCAAAAACTTGTTTAAATAAATTGTCATACTTTATAGTCAAACTATGAAGTTGCACGCATGCAATGCTAGTTGCATTCGGTATTCCAGCGAAGCACTTACAATCTTATGGTTACGATACAACTATACATGCAATCAAGTAGCGCAGCTTTAGCAATTTTGGTATATTTCCATTTTCCATGTATAAAAGCTTTTACTATGTTTGAAATAATCTCATTAACATTGCATTACAACATCCGCTCTGAAGGGTTGATTTTTTTTCTTTATCTTTCTCTAGTTGTAGATGGTTTTTTATTGTTCATTTTTTTTTACTAATTTGGTTGGAATTCTATTTTACTAATTTTATTGTGGTTAAAGGTCATAACTTCAAAATATCATGAATAAATTATGCTGGGATCAATTTCTTTTTCAATTTTTACACTTCTAATTATTATTAACAATAACAACTTCAACTTCAAACAATTGCAAAAAGAAGTTGGCATAAAGGAAAACCATTTACAACTTTAAGATAAAAACTTGAATACTTGAATATAAATTTAACATCACAAAACATTGAATAAATTCTACAATAATCGTTCATTCACTGCGAAGTGCCAAAATATATTATACAACAATTTTTTTAATCAAAATACAAAACTAGAAGAGTAATTTTCACAACTATATTCTACAGCATATAGTTACAAACTTTAACATTTTGATAAACAATTGTAAGGGGACAATATAACTCATGCACAAATACTACCAAATAATTTTATTTATGGATGATAAACAAATTCGTAAGTTCATGTATGTTTTTGAAACAGAAAAAATTCATGCACCTTTCGCGTAATTGATCTGCTAACTATTTGCCACGTCATAGCCACATAGGCACACCATTTGCTAAATAGATTGTTCTATTAGGTTGTGTTTGATTGCGAGCAAGGAAAATGGGTGGAAAGAAAACATTTTTCATGGAAAAGATTTGCCAAGAAAATATTTTCCTGGGAATTGGAAATGTAGTGTGTTTGATTGGATTAAAATTCGTCCTAGAAAATGTAGTCTTTTTCTTGCTTTTGGTGTTTGATTGTCTAAATTTTCCATGGAAAATGTAAGTTTTTCCAACTTTTGTTGTTTGATAGCCTTAATTTTCTAGGGAAATTGTATCATTTTCCATGGCAAATTTGTATAGAAAAATCATAGTTTTACATTTCGTCATTTTGAAATAATAATTTATTACCATTTTTCATCCACTTTTCAACCATACATTTTATATAATCCACCACTTTTACAAATTTTGAGGATATTCTATTGTACGTTGAAATCCCAAAAGCATATTAGTTCGTTAACAATTACGTACACGTTAGTCACGTACTAGCATTCCCACGAGTCATATGATTTCTAATAATCATGTAAATAACGTATTATCATTAAATAAATTCTGATCTCCTTTTATTAAACACAATGGACTAATTTAGCTATCTACAGTACACTTGCATCATGATTTCGACCAAAAACATACTATGATGTGAAATATGGTAGGAATCCGACTGTACTGTTCATTTTCTTTCTCTTCTTTCCCAAATGTTTCTCATGGCAATGCACCTGGGAGATGACAACACATTCACAAGGAAACCATCAGCAAGGTCCTTTGGTTCTTTGTTTATTCCACTCCAGAAGTCATTAACGTTATATTATATCAAATTTGCACATGAAATATGTATGCCATGCATCGCCCGAAGTATAAAACAACACATGCACTGGAATAAAAAAAAATAGAGATACACCTTTGCAATTGTAACAATGAATAAGTGTAAGCAAATCAATTTAGCATAGTGGTCTTAGTAGACAAACTACAAGAAATTTCGCAACAAAGAATCATTCAATTCAAAAAATACTGCCTAAGTTTATTGCTTTGGGATGATTCAGCTGAGAACGCTGGCACCAACTTTTCTTTCTCCAATGCCAGCTGTAGTCACGAAAGTACAACAGTAAATTTTTGTCATATGGATTTCAAATGCAAAAGATAATTCCATGAAATAATATAAGGAGAAAAAGGGTAAACTATTTCGAATTCACACTTCCCAAACCCAATTAGATTTTCTATTGACAATCGACTATCAAAACTTATATACAATCATCTATTTCGCGTTGCGTTATATACATTTATAAATTCCCACGAGGATGAGAGTCTCACAATGGTAAACATACACATTATTGACTATTTCGAAAGAGCATATATAACAAAACAAACAGGCTACGGAGCAATCATAAATCATCTTGAGTTGGCAAATTGTAGACTTTCTTACACAACGGATGATTTGAAATTTTTGTTTTTTTTTTCTAACATCAAGCATTGCACTGATTTACTATTTGAACATCAGTACCCAAATTACATGTGCTTAATTGATACCGAATATCCACCGACCCCTAACACACAAAACGAAGATGTCCCAATCATTGGAGAGGCGACGGTGGGTAGAGACTGAAATAGCCAAGGAGCTGCGTCAACTGTGTGGATAACGCATCGTGCTCTCGTCGGCGGGATTCGGCCTCTCGGACTTGGGCTTCCCGAATCTCCCGAATCTGTGCTTCGAGTTCCGCCTGCGAGGTACGCCATTGACGAATCTCATGAGAAATAGATGCCAATGTTGGTTCAGTGACCGTTTCATTGAGGTCCTCGGCCATTGGATCATCATGAGCAGGCTCGGTTTCATGCGGTACATTACCCTGGCCGCCAATGGGACCCTGTGTTCTTCGCTCCAGGTTGCGCGTCATGTGTAGTTCAGAACTACGTATCCCTATTCTGTCTATCTGCATGGTTCGCTTCACCTGGGTACTTTCATGGGAGAGGTCAATGCCGTACATTTCACAGAGTCCTGTAATTAGAGATGGGAACGCCAGACATCTCCGGTTGTTTTGAATATGCAAGACATTGCAAAATATATAGGTGCCGATATTGAGGGTCCTATTCAGGAGCCAGTAAAGTAGGCGTGCTCGCTCCATAGTGACCGTAGAAGTATGTGTCGTAGGGAGAAGATTGACGCTCACCATTTTGTCTAATGTGCGTACTTGAGGCCGAAGACATTTATAGTTTAATGTGCTGCTTCCTTCAGGTCAATGATCAATTGACTCAGAAATGGAGACGACTACTTCATACAGATTACTAGTGGCGGCTTGGTAAATGTCGGTCTCCGTGTTGTCAAGTTCGTAGTAGCGGAGAATGGCTAAGGGGGAGAATGGAATATATTGCCCTCGCATGTATACTTGCTGATACTTAGGATGATCAAGGTTGTCGATGTTATCATGGATATTGGCATAGAATTCTTTGACGATTTCTACATAGGCAACCCGCGGAGTGGCTACAAATTTTTCTCAATTATTCCTCGCAATAACTTGACCGAGCAATTCATTTTCAAAATCCGATATTAACACCCTTCGCTCCGGTATAATATTGCGTCCGCTTGTGTCGTTCTTGTAGATCATCCAAGCTGCCTCCGACTCAAATCTCATATCATCATAAGTTATCGGTTGTTTGGAAGTCTTCTTTGAGGAAGCCTTTCTCTTTTCCGAGCTAGGTCCCGCAACTTGCGTTGGTTTCTTTGATCTCGACATTGTATCTATACATTTTACAAGAGAAATAAAATTATGGGTACAATGTAGACGAATGCACTCATAAAATTATGCGTGCTTAGTGGTTCATCAATGTGGACTTGGGTGGATGCTGTGTGTGTATCATGCGGTGCTTTGTTAAGAGTGGCATTGGCGTGAATAATCATGTGTACGAAGTAAGCATTTGAGTTATTATAGCATGGACACAAGCTAAGATCAACACACTAGGTGAATCATTTTATCAAACACTTGGTGGGCATATGCTATTACAAGTGAATGCAAATACATTGTATAATGCATTAAACCCAACAAAATTTGTTGCTAATCAACAAACCACCAACAATTTATCTATTTAAACCAAGAAATATTACTTGCCCAACCTCCTCAATCAAAGAAAAAACCAATTACATGGTTTCAATTGGAGAAATTTGAAAAAAAAAAGTGAGCCATGTTACCTTGATTTTTATAGCGGGAGGAGGATTGTCACGTATAACAACGGCTTGGAATGGCGAATATTCCTTCAATTGATTACGTATTGACTACAAAATAAGTAAGTTTTGATGTGTGAGGACAAATGACGAAATTGAGGACAAGAGGAGTGGGAGAGGAAACTTTTTTTTTTTTTTTTTAATGTTTGAAATGAGTTCACACTGGGGTTTTAAACCCCAACGTGAACCCGCTCGAGGGGACGATCGGTCCGCTCGAGCGGACAGATCAAGCCCCAAATGGGGCTTCTTGCTGTCCGCTCGAGCGGACAGCAGGCCCCTTTCAGTCCCAAAGGGGCCTGCTGTCCGCTCGAGCAGACAGCGCCAGCCCCAAAGGGGCCTGCTGTCCGCTCGAGCGAACAGTAGCTCCAAATGGGGCTTCTAGCTGTCCGCTCGAGCGGACAGAAGCCCCATTTGGGGCTTATTGCTTTCCGCTCGAGCGGACAGCAGGCCCAAATGGGGCGCCTGCTTTCTGGTCACGAGACTTGGCACATTTTTTCCACATAAAATCTTGTGTAATTCTAACATATTAAAAAGAAACTTATCTAATTATTCATTTTATAGATTGTTACCCAATAAATACAGCAAAGTCTCACAAATTAAAACCGAATCTCCAACACTAAAAAAGTACCAACAAGATGTACGTTCACATAATGTTCACATAGCTGACATCTGACAAGAAAGTACCAAATCATAACGTTCACATAGCATACATCTTCCCTACATTCATCGTTGCTATACATACAACACAACTTCAGCAACGTATATGACAAAAATTATACATCGCTGTTACAAAACCTGCCCCAACCGCATTTACAAAAGACAAGTCTCCCACAAGTCGGAGGACACCTAAAACATACAAGTGATTACATATGTACGAGATACAAACAGTGTAATCTAGGGCAATGGAGGGGGATCACGACCAAACTGCTCATACACCAAAGCCCGCATGATTGTGGTATTTGTCAAGCTCATAAACACCTTCGCCAAATCACCATTCGATCGAAATGCTTTCATCACTTTCATGATGTCAACCAAGTCTAAGTCCATTGCTTCAAGCTTTTCGGTAATCATCTGCCAATTCACGTGATTCAGTGTATCAAGTGTTGCTTGCATGTGTATAGCGTCGGCAATTTTTCTTGATGACTCCACTATTATTGCTAAGGCCCGATGACTTTCATCATCATGGGGTTTTGTGCGTTTACGCCGACCTGTGCTTGTTCCTTCTTCGGAACCTCTCTTACGCGAGGGAGTTGGGCTTGGATCAGTGTCCTCAGTTGGAGTATCAAGCTCGTTAACACTGTCATCAACTGAAATAGGAAAAATACAAAATCATAGTTGTCACCTAAAATACATTACGAATATAATATATATGTATTTGATACAAAATCAAACTACCTTGCATAGGCGAGAAATTGTCAAAGCCCGATACTGCCTGATCTCCAGTAGCTATATCGTTTTCAAATATACACTCCATATCATCATATCGACGACACAATTTGCTCCTCCATTTTCCCAAATCAGGTTTTCCCTACCAAAATGAGAAGAAATGATCAGTGATGTTACCACGACAGTTTCGGCAGATAATGGGAGTAATTGATACAATACAATAAGGAGAAATAATACCTTCACAAGTTCCTCCCACGCAAGTGAATCTGCAGTTATTCGTCCTGTTTCGGCATCCCACCCAAAGCCGCTAATACTTAATAGCTGGCTTACTTCAGCATATTCTCTCTTTAGAGTCTTCAAACGCGACCTAACATTCTTCTCTGTCACTACCATCCCGCACCCTTGTTTCACGCTTTCCATTGCTTTAGATATTTGAAAGGATGTGAAGCCATTGTCACTTCTTTTGTGACCTACCAACACTTGATTAACTAGGGCGATAATCATGAACCCATCCATGTCGTCATTCTAACGTACCTGATGAATCTTTGTACTAGGATCAACCTGGGAACTGTTTGTATCATTCTCATTCATGGTTGTTGAGGTTGTTGGTCTTGGAACTTGGAATGGGGATGCAGTGTTATGTCGCTGATGCGCCATCAAATCTAGCTACAGAAATAGCAATACCAGAAATGTATATCAAACCTGGGATGACAAATTGTGTGGTTTTCAAAGTGCAAACGCAACAAAATGAGAAAATACACAATTCGACATATGTACAAGTGTCATTCAATTTTCCAAATGGCATGAATGATTTTCGATCAGTTACACAATGTAATAATAGCATCAAATAATGTGACAATAGTTGCATAGTACATAGATGGAACGTATTCTTAATTGACGTTCTAGCTACAGAATGTTTGTTCCATTACATAAGATGAAAGTGTAGAAAATGTAATACAACGGCTTAATCAAATTCAATTTCAGCATCGGCATTGGGAGTATGATGAGCCCACATTGATTGAGCCATTGCATCCCTATTATTAGACCACGAAGCGTCAGCAGAAAAAGATATATGAGCATTTATTGTCGCTTCTTCCGTAACTTCAGCATGAGTAGGGTTAACCTCATCATCGCTGCTATCGATGTCCTTCTCACACACATCCTCTACATCATCAATCCGTAGGAAGTTGTGAATAGCACAACAAGCGAGGACTATCTTCGCTTGTGTGTTAATGTCATGAAATGGTTGATGCCTCAAATATGCAAATCTTTTCTTAAGCAGACCTATTGTCCTCTCGACCGCATTGCGTAGAGATGGATGTCGGAAATTGAACAGCTCTTTACTATTTGCAGGGCGCTGACCCTCGATATCTCTACGATGATAACGAGTTCGACGATAAGGTGAAAGAAAACCCGGAACCAATGGGAATCCAGCGTCAGCAAGGTAGTACTTACCTATGAAACGTTTAAATTTAGCACTTGTGCTAAAAATGAAAGTACATAGATGAAAAAGCTATGAAACTACTAACCAACAGGAATTGTTAGCTTATGTCCTTGGCATAGTATTGCACTTCTTAACAACCTACCATCATGAGCCGATCCCTCCCAACCGGCGAGCACATATGTAAATTTCATATCAAATGTGCAAGCCACTAAGACATTTTGAGAAATGACTTGTTTCCTATTGCGGTATCTAGCTTGATCCTCTACAGGGACATTTGCAGCTATGTGTGTACCATCTATAGCCCCTACAGCATCCTACAATAAAAAAAGGGAAAGTATGTGAAAGTTTTTACATTATGTGATTTGTAATTTATAAAATGAAGTAGCTATGAAGACCTCACCTGGAAAAACGAGTACCACTGCTTGACATTATCCTTGTCATATGGTGAGTTATTGATAGTGGCATTGGTCACAACTTCTCTATACAGCCCTAGACAAGTGTGCAAAATCCTATGGAAATAATAGCTCACTGTTTGTCCAGATCTATAGAAAGTAAAACTTCCAGCTCGAGTACGTTGGTCGTGCCCGACGGTGTTGAGGAAAATAGCAACTTGTTCTTCAACTCGGACTGATTTACTATCAACCAATCCGAAGGTACGTAGACGAGAACATAAGCTTTGGAACGGACCTATTTTCATCCTAAGAAGATCACGACATATTCTGTCACTCGTACCAAACATTCGTGTCAAGGTCATTTCTCTCTCAACTACCTAATTTCTATGAGGAGCCCTAGGAATATGTCGGGCACGACGTCTAATACCATCATATATCACAATTGCTTGGATGACCATGGTCCAAAACGAGCCCACGCGTTGTATTTGGCGCCGACGTTGCATCCTTTGTGTATCCATGGGACTCTAATATAGTATCAGAAATCAATGAACTCAGTAGTTGTGGTTTCTAAGTCATACGATCAATACTGACCCACATTGAGTTTTTTGAGATAATGAAGTAACATATATGTCGAATATGTAATATATTACAAATTATGTGTGGACAAGCATAATGAAGGTGAGTTTTGTAATGAGACTTTGCCTAAACAAAATGGGACTTGATTTACAAAATGTAAAACGTTTCAAAATACGGTCTCCGAACTTGCATTTTTCCATGTACATAGAAGGATTAAGGAACAGGCACAAAGGATGATTTTATTCTAGTTAATGCAAATGGGAAATTTACAAGAAAAGATGATTGCAGCCAAATTGAGCCCGTCTAGAAATAACCAGAACAATATGCAGTGAAAGGGACTGCTAGGGTGCCCTTTACTCAATTAAGGTTTATTCATATTATCATAAGAGATTGACACCCATAGGGAGTGTCGCAACTTCAACCCATATAGAAGAGTAGTTCTACTCATGTCAATTGGTATGCAAAAAATAACTCAATTGGGTGATGAACCTGATATCTCGGCCATCAAATGAGGCATTTGATTTGGTTTTGGAGTTAAATTCTATTAGCAAAAAAAGAATGCATTGAGTTCAAATGAACCTTGTCTCTTTTCTTGCATTTAGCCAAATAAATAATTTTTTTTTGGGCGGGGGCAGCAAAGGCATTGAATAAATGCAAGTTGGAGAGAGATGACACTAGGAAAAATCAAAGATGCAACAAAAAGTGGGGTGGGAAGGGCAATTCATTTTTATTTTAGACAATATAAGGAAAATTGTTAATGACATTGACTACAAAATGCTGATTAATTTATGTGTCCTATTTTTTCTCCTTCACCTCAGATAAGGGGAAAAAGAATGCGATAATCACAGAGATGGAAATTTCAATAAACGAGACCATAGATCAATCTTCAAGTTGATCAATCTCAGCTTCACATCATAAACAATCCCGCTTAGTGATTATTCGGATCAATAGGTCTGAAATTGAGCGCAGCTTCATCAAGTTTTTGAGAAGTCGAGCTCGATCAACTTGGTTCATTATACTATACCCAGTGCTTTGTAGAAAATTCAGAATTCCAGGTGCATTCCTCCACTCCCTAATAGCTTAAACAATGCAGACAACTATCATGTTTCTTACAAAAAAAAAACTCCTTTGATTAAAGAACAAGGAAGAAAATGCAGGGAAAATGATACGATTACAATTTGGACAATGCATATGATGGCTGGAACGATTTCTTATGCCATTGTAACCTTTGTGCTCAGGTAATTGGAAATGAAAATATATCATCCAAAATCACGTTTTCTCTCATTTTGGCGTGAATAATTATGGTGATTGAAAATAGGACAATAGAGAAATGTTTCATACCTTTTGAACACCAAGGAAGACACGGGAATGATGAACAATTCACGAGCAGCTGAGATTGGCCAAGATTAGGGCACGAATAGATCAATGGCAACTGCAATAATCGACCTCCTGTTGCTGCGATTTCGAAATGGAAGCTGAGTTGATGTAAAGGAAGGAGGAAGACACTCAATTTCTGTAGTCACGAGCTGAAAATTGAAGGAATGGCGGCGATTTCCAATTTGGGAAGAGAAATGGGCGGGATTGTTTTCCACAGCCGAATGAAATTGATTTGCCCTGGAAAATTGATTCTCCTGATTAGGTAAGAAATTATTTTCACGATTTGGGTGGAAAATCGATCACGTGACTGGAAAATGGAAAAAGTTTGCCCTGAAAAATTTTGTGAATCAAATAACTCCAAATGTGGAAAATGGGTGGAAAACTTGCATTTTCCAGGGCAAATATGATGTATCAAACACTGCCTTAGTTTTGACTGACGAAAGTTAATTTATATATGGATGGAAAATAAATTCGTGAGTTCATGTATGATTTTGAAAGAAATTTGAGTTTTTAAATGATTTTGAAATAAAAGTAAAGTTCATGTACCATTTGCGTAATTAACCCCATAAATTTACTCATAAGTAGTTCTTTAGAACATATTTGGCTATAGCTAACGAAGTCTCAAACATATTTTGATAACTTATTTTTAAACTTTTTAAGTAAGAAATTCTATTTTTTTAAAAAAGTAGCTGATGTAGGCGGAGACGTCAATAAAAACAAAAAACTAACAAATGTCGAAGCTCGTTGACTTCAAAAGAATAACGTGAATCGATGGATCAATACTTGTTGGATCAACCTAATATTAAAAATTAATTTAAAATTAGGTTATGGTTGATTTACACAAATACTCAATAATTGATTTGATAAAAAAATCATTGATTCACACAAGTTTCTGAGTTTTTTCATAACATTCGCGTCGATATCTCTCACTTGTGTTATTGCTTGCCGCAGTCAAATCGATCAAAATATGCCATCTCCATATCTTCTTATGTAGCATCAATAATTTTAATATCATGTCTAAGTAACTTTTATTTATTTCTAACTTTATTGGTAAAAATTATTATTTAAAAACATATTATTTTACTTATAAGTAAATGTTTGTAAAAGTAAACATTTTGAGCATAGGCAAACATGGAATTCCACTTCAAAAAATAAAATTATAATATATAAAAAGAATAGTAGAAAATTAAAGTTTTGTAGTAGAAAATAGAAATAATTGAAAAAGGGGACCAATCGAGAGAGAATTCCCCATTTAAAACAACGCCATAGGCTAGGGTTTCGGAATCGTCTCCGAGTCTTTCCCGAGTCACGAACCGAGTGACACTGCGCCTCTTTCAGAAAATGTCGAAGAAGAACGATTTAGCTCGCAGGAAAAGGCAGCATGAATTTGACAAAAGAAGTAATATATTCGAGTATTTCATATACGTAAATTATGATTATATAAGTATGATTTTCTTCTGCAGATTGTATAATACGTTTGCTTATATTTGTTCTGGACTGAATATAGGAGAAAAAGAAGAGAAAGCGAAGAAGGAAAAGAATCTTCAAGCCAAGAAAAACAAGATGAAAGTAGTTCCCTTTTCCTTGTCTTAGCTCTTTTTGTGTAAATCTTGCTTAATAGTTTGTTAAGCGTATTGTTAATTTACCTAGCTTGCTTCTAATGAGACAAAGTTGTAGAAGCCTTACTTGAAATCCCAAGAACGGGAGGTTGAATCACTTGCCCCATTTACTTGTTTATCCCAATAATGAGATGTTGAATCACTTGCCCCATTTACTTGTTTACTGCCCGATCAAAACACTCCTCTTTAATCCATAAACTCGATCACAATGGAAGGAATTTAATATCCACAATCCAAGAACCAACTATGAAAAAATCAAGTCACCAACTTCATGTTTTTTTCACACCACTTCCTAACCCATGAATTTAACTTCCATTTCTTGGTTATATGGAGTTGTGGGAGTTGCATGGAAGCTATGGGTGGTGGGGAGGTTAAATTTCAAATTTAAAACTCAACTCTTCCCTCCAAACCCATTTTCATATAGCTTGGGTCGGGTTAACCCGGATGACTCGTTTTATTCCAACACTTATTAAGAATCTCGAAATTGTTGCTATTCTCAATCAAAAATTGCAATTCTAATTGGATTATATATTCTTGCATAAGCTCAGAGGGAAGTGCTAATTACTTGTCCTTCTCAGTGTTACTCGTTTGATATGTTTTTGGGAATATTTAACTTAAAGACATTGAATCTGATTTGTAAAATTGTTAGGTGGACGGTAGCAAAAACAAGAAGAAGGGTGGGAGTGGATTTCAAGTAGGAAAGAAAAAGTTGAAGACAAAATTGACGCCATCGGCGAAAGCTAAAGCTGCCCAGGCAATGGAGCTCGACAAATGAGATCACAAGTCAGTGAGTTAGTTGTATTAAAAAATGAAAATATCGGTTTGAGTGTGTTTAGGTTAGCCGTGGTTGTGCCTTATGGTTCATTATTCATGTCTAATGTAACTCAAGAATGAGACAATTTGATAAATTTTTTTGTCTGAGACTTAAATTTCTTGAAATGAGTTTTTCTACCACTGTCTTGTAAATTTATGTGATTATATTTTTGCGTCATGCGTCTTGTCTATATGGTTCTTTGAAGTTATATGGTCGATAAAAATATTTCAACTTGGTGATTTTGAAGTGCCCAAATTGCGTAAGGGACAATGTTGGTTCAAAATATGACTAGTTTGAAGCGTGAAAGGTGGGATCCTTATTAATTCTGTATGTCGAGGAGTGTACCTCAACGGGTGGTATTGTGGATGTACATCGATGTGCAGACATCCTAGTTTTGTCATTCAATTAGCACTTGCCATTGTTTAAATTATTATTTTAGCTGATCAAATTGGTCAAATATATTTTTTATCCACACATTTCGTAGGACCCACAACTTACAATTCACCTAATATCCACACATTCTATAAGATCCACAACTTACAGGCAATTAAAAAATAATTTTAGCACCACCAAACATGCTCAAGTTCTTATAAGTCTATCCTGACTTTGAGATAATAAGCTTTGATTTGAGATAGATAAATTCTGTGATTGGCAGCTCTTTGTTAGTGGTGGGTAAATCCAAATCAGTAGCTCTATTTCATTGTTCTTTGGGTCAATTAACGACAATTTATGCTCATTAAAGTAGTTTGGATTTTTATTTTTTGCTATATCAGGTGATGTGCCAAAAGTTTTGTTATCGGCTTGATGTGGGAATGGAACATGGTTCTATTAGAGCCTGGGCTAAAACTTGTTCAACCAAAGGCAACACCATGATGGTTTTGAAGTTGATTTTCGGATATCTCTTATGTAGATTGTTTCAGAATGTGTCATCTATCTCTCATCTTTCGTGTCAATGCTGATTTTTGCATGGAAGAAGTCAAGTGATAATTGATTATTGACCTATTTATCTTACTGTTCCTTGGACAAACATGCTTAAATTGGAAGGACGTAATACAATAGATCCTGCTGCCATAGATTTGTTATGTGGTCTGCATCTTTCAAATTCACTATTCTAATATGTTGGCATGTGAGCTTTTCACGGGTTGCAATGTTACCGGTCGTTATAGTCCAGATGGTGGTCAACATTATGAGAAAACGAGATACTTTCTTAGTGCATTAAAAGTCCTATGCCAGTTGATAGAACTCCTTTATCATGACATTGGATTGTTCATGATGATCTTACTTCTCTATGACATTGATGCAATTTCTTGATCACTGTTTATTTCATAACGATTTAAGTATATGAACCATCTTCTGTTTTTATCCACCTTGTTTCATTTCAAGTGCATAGAGTTATGCGTTCTTCTTGGTCATCTCATCGTTGTTATTTGCGATTTCTTCTGTAACTGCTGTGTTTTGCTTCTTATGTACTGCTCTGTGACAATATCCCTAAAGATATTCATTTCAAAAGCATTGGAAATTGCCATGGCACTCTGGTGGAGAAATGCCTCTAGTCCCATTGCATGATTGATGTAATGAACAAAATTAAGCTTATTTTTCTTGTTAATACCATATAGTGCTATCCAATCTCCCTCCCAAACATGCTGCGTTGCTACCAAAGTATATCATGCACCAAATGGTTCGTTCATCTGGCCATAAACTAGAGCCACTTTCTATTCTGTAATATTTTCTTCATTAATACTTCAGATTGCTTCATTTCCCACAATATGAAAGTATTTAATAGTAAATTTTTCCTATATATCCTCTACCATTTCTTTGGCTTTCATTAGCAAATTTAAGGTGGTGATTATCACTTGCACTTTTTCACATTTAGCAGAGATTACGACAGAATATTAAAGACAACCTTATTAATATAGTACATGATGCATATTTTACAAGTATCAAGACAAGTATCAAGGTTATGCACGATCTCATGTTTGGCTAAGCTGTATCCAAATGTATTGGATACATTACTTTTTTCTTATTTTAAGCCATAGAAGTTATTTATTTTGCAAGTAATTGTTAACTTTCAAAATAAGTGACTAATGTATTTTCTAAGTCGATCAACTAAAACAATTATTCATTTTAAAACTTATTCACTTATAAGTGAACTATTTGAGCTTTTAGCCAAACATAATGAACCCTAGTTTTCAGACCAAGTGATATCCTTCCAACCCGTCTTTCTCAGGAATTCCCAAATCTTCCCATACTGCTTTTGAGGCATCAACAATGTCGTTATTACCTGGAGGCTGATAATCATGGTCATCATCACATCCCATGGTAGAAACACATTCATCGCCATAGCCACCACACTCTTCCCATTTGCACTTGTAGTAATATTATGAAAGCACTGTCGCATTCTTTGGAACCAACCACTTGATAATGATACTACTGGTTTGTTATTAGAGTGGTACTGGTTGTCACATTCTGACGGGCTGCCTCCGTCCACACTCTTCTCAAAGCTGTTTATGGTTAGAATCGCTTTGGTACGGCTGGACACAGTGGGTGAGCATTCGTAGGTGGTGTAAAGCTTGCCTTTGACACAACAATCAGAGTTGTTCTCTCTGTAACTCTGTTGCATTTTCCAGGAGGAGGTTTCTTGCCCCTTACCTTTCCACTTTGCCTACAAACTTGAGCTTCAGCCTCCAGTGAACGTGTTATGAGAAGCAGAATTAATAGTATGAGAGATTTTTCTAAGGTAAATTACATCTGTGTGTGTGTGTGTTTTCTCTTGACATTGTGTTGTGGTTAATGGTGAAATGGGGATTGAGGGAGGATTCTTACAAGTAGTTTTGTTACAGAAAAATGCCAAAATTGTTATAAAAGTAATGATACATAGTACTCTACGCTTTAAAAAACACACAATATACACTATGTCTAGTACTCTATATTAGAAAATATTCGACAATATAAACAAAATTTTAATTTTTTTCTTTAATATTGTCTAATACTATTCAATCTTTCCTTACTAAACATATTATAAGCTCATGTGACTATGCTTTATTGGACAATATACAGAGAATGATTTTTTTCCCCTTACTATATACATGTTTGGATATGTTTAAATTATAATTTTAGTTGGTCAAACATAATTTTTATCCACATATTTCATATGACCTACAACTTACAACTCATTTTTTATCCACATATTCACCAACAACTTTAAATATAAACACTTAAAAAATAATTTCATCACTACTAAACATGCACTATGTCACTATCAGATTGTATGGATAGTACAACAGTATATTCTTGTTCTTCTTTGCTTAATCCACCTCTCCGAATATGTCATGATGTTTCTACCAAAAGAGTTATTTTGGGCATATTCTTGGGAGGGAACTGTGGCCTTTATAAAGGTTGAACCTAACTTTGAGGGCTCACACAACCTCTGCACTGGAACTTTGGTGGAAGATGTAAATCGCAGGATGTGCCTCAGTGGAGCAGGGTTGAGAACTTGTTTTTTAACTGTGCTTGCAAGGAGTATTTTCCATACCAAGAGTAGGAATCGAACCTCTACCCTGCAGCTGCCAACGAAGCTGAGATTACTTCACTCTCGCCTTTCAACCAACCGAGTTATGCTTTGGAAGCAACTGTGGTCTTTATAATTCATCTTCCTAGCGGGGAGGAGATCATTTTCCATTCAGAGGGAGCATCTAAACCCTATTGTAATAAAAATTAGTCTCTGTCAAGATGACTGGGCCGGCAAGTTGATTGCAATTTTTGTTACTTTAATTCTGATTGTTTTGCAAGTAGCTATAAAAAGAAAGACGATACTAGTTACACAATCAAACTATTATATTATCTTGGATAAATGCAAAATACATTTGTATCTTTAACATCCTTTTAAACTCAAGATGGTGTTTTGGCGTTAACAATTATTCTTAATCCCTTCTTACGGGAATAAATAATAAATCAAATAAAAAAAAAATCATAATAGATATGCAAGTGTATTTCTCATGAATTACGTTAAGTATAATAGAGAGAAGACAAGTTCTCATGCAAAAAAACTTGCTCCCGACTCGTTTCGTCTTGTTCTGCTCGTTAGTAATCAGGGCGGGGATGGAGATCATGATCCCAGCCTCGAATTTTTTGAACTTGCATCGATTTTTATTTTATTTTATTTCATTTTTATGTTTTAAAATTTAAATTGTATTTAAAAAAATAAAAAATAATATTCAAAATTAATTAATTAATTAAACGGGACGATAAATGAAATATTTTAAATCCTTGTCTTGCCTTCTAAAAATATCTGACGAGGCGGAGGTGGTAATGACCGTCTCAGTCCCGTCCCGTTGCCATTCTTTTGGCCCACCTGAAAGAAATCATTTGTATAGTAAGTGTTTGTTTGTCATTTCTTAAATTATAATTTCAATTGGTCAAATATTAGGACCAACCTCTTACTACCAACTTATTATCTACACATTCTATAGGACTCACAAGCACTTAAAAAATAATTTCACACCACCAAACATGCACTAAGAATGTTAGGGTGGTATGATATGTCCGATGTATTTTTGTCGTTACAAAATTTATTTCACATAAAAGTATACTTTACGATCTTCGCTCGACAACATGAGTATACAATATGATTAGCTCCACTTGTCGACTGTCTAGAAATCAAATTATGTTTGAAAACTAAATCGTATATGTAAATAAAAGCAGTTAAAGATTGCTAGAAGCCAAATCTTGAAATTACTAAGAGTCCCGTTCTCCTGTCCCCAAGGGGTAAGAGAAAATTTACCCACCATTGACGTGGCAAGCTCCACGTCAGCGGCCATCTTGAAACACAAAATGGACAGGCATCGCCCCAGCTTTGTTTATTTTCATTCGGCATCGCCCTCGCTGGAAAATCACCGCCAACCACCAACCTTTTCCATTCTATCATCAACCACCGGAATCTACTATGGCACAAAACTCAAAAAAAATCTAACGGAGTTACTCTCATTCCACTGGAGCTACTCAAAAAAAGAAGAAGAAGCTGTCAAAGAACCCAAGCTACTCCTATTCCACGGCCCATTTTTATTAAGAAGCTGAAAAAAAAGGGATTGGGGCTGCGTAGATCTCGCCGGATCTACTTTGAGGCAGCAGTAGATCCAGCCAGATCTGTGCAGTGGCGCGTAGATCTCGCTGGATCTGTGCGCCGGGTCGAGCAGGTCTAGTGGGATCTCTGCGGCTGTGGCGTGCAGATCAAAGATCTGCACATGGTCGCGTAGATCCTGGAGATCGCGTAGACCGGTAGAGTGGATCCATCGGAACTGCGAGACAGACGATCGCACAGATCAGATGGTTTTCTCCAGTAGATTTTTTTTGAGTTTCTCTGGTAGGTTTTTCTTTGGCAGCTTCTTCTTTTTCACAGCTTCTTCAAAACTTGGGTTCCTTGCCTGTCCATTTTGTGTATCAAAATTTACCCACCGCTAACGTGGATCTTGTCACGTCAGCAGTGGGTAAATTTTCTCCCGCCCCTTGGTGACAGGAGAACGGGACTCTTACTCTAAGACGGTCATTTTTCTCTAGAAAATTTACCGCTAGTCTATGAAAATATAGCCTTTAAATGAGAGAGTCCCGTTCTCTCGCCTTCAAGGGGCAGGAGAAAATTTACCCACCGCCAACGTGGCAAGCTCCACGTCAGCAGAGCTGGCCACGTTGTGCAATAAGCCTATATCTTCTTTGGATCACCTGATACAAAGTTTTGAGCTGCACTATTTATATCGTTTCTTCAATATCACCATTAAGAAACGCAATCTTTACATCCATCTGATGTAGCTCCAAATCAAAATAAGCTACTAATGCCATTATTATCCTAAAAGAGTCTTTCGATAAGACCAAAGAGAAAGTCTCTTTATAATCAATGCATTCTTTCTGAGTGAAACTCTTGACAACAAGACAAGCATTATATCTTTCAACATTGTCTTTTGAATTCCTTTTGGTCTTGAATATCCATTTGCAACCAATGGACTTCGCACCTTCAGACAATTTGACGAGATCCCAAACGTCATTGTCTTTCATAGATTTCATCTCATCTTCCATGGCATTTGTTCTTGAGGTTGTTGAGTTTGCTCATCAGGAGCAACAACCTCATTTTGGATAGGAAAGTTATCAACATTGTCTTGATAATCCGGATTTGTATCTTGAACAATATCAATAATATGATCATTGTCAATAGCGACAGTAGGAAGAGAAACAAGTTCATCTTCAAAGACAATTTTCATTACCTTATCTTTTCCTCCAAACTCAACATCTTCAAAGAATTTTGCATCTCTAGTCTCGAAAAAGGACCTAGTTGAGGGATCATGGAATTTATAACCCCTGGACAATTCTGGGTATCCAACAAAATAGCAACTTACAGTTCTTGAGTCCAGTTTCTTTTCACTTGGCCTGTAAGGCCTCGATTCAACTGGACATCTCCAAATGTACAAGTGCCTTGTACCAAGCTTCTTGTTGATCCAAAGTTCATAAGGGGTTTTAGTTACTGTTTATTTGGAACCCTATTAAAGATGTATGCTGCAGTCTTAGTGCTTCTCTCTATAGGGATTTTGGTAAAGAAGAATGACTAATCATGTTTCTTACCGTGTCTTTAATAATAACCTAAAATTCCCTATAGCCTCAACTACAACTGCTTTGCTGTCGCCTACAAAGATGAATCTTTCAGCATCAATTGGCTATCGGCTCCACAGACAACCCTGTATAAACACACTTATGTGAGTGGTAGCACCAAAATCCATCCACCAAGTGTGTCTAGGTATAGAAGCTAAATAAATTAACTTCAAAACAAACCATAGAGAAAAGCATACATTTCTTAACAAGCCATGCAACGTAATTGGAGCATTCTTTATTTTATGTGTCCACTCTTCTTGCAAAAGTAACAGGTGAACTCTTTATCCTGTTTCTTTTGTACTTTATGTTGTGGTGCCCCAACTGCAGCTTACTTTTTTCTTTTCATTTTCTTGTCTTGAGGAGTGGTTGATGAGTTAGTACTTTCAGTCATCTCATGCTTAAGTCTTTCCTCTTCTTACACACAATGAGATATGAGCTCATTAAAAGTCCATTTATCTATTTGAGTGTTGTAATTCACTTTAAATTGGCCGTATTGTGCATGAAGAGAAATCAAAACCAGATGCATGAGCAAGTCTCCAGACAGCTCTAACTTTAGTGCCTTTAGTTTGGAAGTGAGATTAGACATTTCCACAATATACTCCATTATGTTACTTTTTCTTTTATACCTCATTGAAACAAGGTGATCCAAAAGAGGACTTGTTTCAGCCTTTTCTGTTTTGGCAAAACACTATTCAATTTCTTTAAGCAACGTCTTTGCATTTTTCTCCTCAGACATAGCGCCCCTAAATATTTTTGAAATAGAACATTTTATGATCATAAGACTCATGCAGTTAGAACGATCCCAATTTTCAAGTCCCTTTTATCCTGAGTGGAACTTTCATCAGTGAGAGTATGAGGTCGTTCTATCCGAAGCGCAAGGTCAAGATCCATGTGACCGAGAATAATCGTAACGTTCTCTTTCTAATTCTTGAAATTTGTGCTATTAAGCACATGGATGAAATTAATGTTAGCAGATATTGTAGAAGCAAAAGCAAAAATGAAAACGACAGAATATTTCAAGCTCACAATTAATGATTATGTCATAACATATGTATGAAAAATTATATAACGGTGGGCCTATTACAAGATACCTAGCACAACATTGATATATAGTCTTTGGACAGAAATATCAACTTGTAAGTGGTACTCTCTGTGTAGTAATCAAATATTGATAATTAATTTGTCAAACAATAAGCCTTTCTTTGGACCGACTTATTGTCCACATGAAAAATTTCTAATTGTCACATATTTATTACCACAAGTATATCTGCCATTTGGCCAAACAGTAACCTTCTTTTGGGCCGGTCATTGTTCGCAAAAACAATAGACACACATATCTTAATATTCTAAAATAAGCAAATCTACGCGACAGAGGTTATTTTGGCAACCTATCGTTTCAATTGATTTATGTTGAAATATAAGACGAATAATTCAAGGAACTGAAGATATTTTAGGGATTAAATTCGAAAATTTCAAACTTTAAGGGCCTAAAATTTTAAAAATTAAAAACTTGAAGGACCTAAGATTTAAAATCCAAAACCTTAAGGACTAAATCTTAAAATCCTAAAAAACATGTATTTTATTGGTAGGCTTATCACAAGATACCTAGTACAATATTGACATTTAATCTTTAGACAGAAACATCAATTGTAAGTGGTACTCTCTGCGCGGTAATCAAATATAGATAATAAATTCTGTCGAACAATAAGTATTTCTTTGGACCGACTTATTGTCTACATGAAATCTTTATAATTATCACATATTTACTGCCACGTGTATATCTGCTATTTTGGCCAAACAATAACCTTCATTAACCTAATACTTGGGATATTCACCTCATTTATATAGAGGGAAGTTGTGATGGCATAACTCTACAACTTGTGGGTGAATGCTTATCCATTCATAAAATCATGGCGCAAGACTGGGTACATGGCCAAATCACAATTAGTTAGCTATAACTGATATATTAGATGTATCTAGCTAGAATATTCAAACCCGATATTTGAAACGAATTAGCAGTTGTGTGTTTAGTTGATAGAGTAACATAAATGATAGTGGAGAGACAAGTAATTAGTGTAAGTGGAAACTATTATACTCAACCTTCTATGCATAAGCCAATTAAATTAACTTTTTCCTCATGATAAAATGAGGGTGATTCGGTCAACTACCCGAGTTGACTAGGTCAATCGATCGACTCTCGAAGTGCAAGGGAGGAATGTTGATGGCTATAATAATATAAGCATCATAAGCACCGCCATTCTTGCAGGATCTTTATTGTCAATGAGTAGCTATTAAGCTTACCAATGTTTCTACACGTCGAATTGCCTTCCATTGTACATTGATTTATAGAGAGATTAATTTGTACATTTAGTTATTTTAGAACATTTTGTAGGGAAGTACTCTTTTTAGTCCAAGAAGGTAGGCGAAAAAAAATTGTAACTTAATTTCTCTATTTTCTTTGCTGGTGATGGGGTCGACCCCCCAATACTTCCGAAGGTATTTTATCCTATCATTCATTGAATTTTTGTTATCAGAAAAAAAAAATCATATTTTTCTTCTTTTATGGAAGTTTGTCCGCTTGGTTAGGTCAATCGATTGTGTGTCTATTGCCTTAGCCAATCTTAGCCAGTTCGACCAATGCTTAGTGAAGAGGTGGGCACAATTAAAATAGAACGATAATATAATATGACAACATGTAGCTCGAGCCAATAAACCAAATTCTATGATTGATTCTGCAGCTGCCTTTCGCGTGTTTATGTTTGAAATCAGATCGCTTATTCAATTATACATTACTAATTCAATAAAAATATCCTTTGTAACATTTGTAACAAACATTGATACACAATATCATTTGTAACATTCGTATCAAATAGTGATACTATAAAGGACCAAATTGACATAAAAGTATAAATATGGGGATGAACTTGCAAGAATTCAAAAGTTGAAGGACTTGGGTTGCAAATAAAAGAAAATTTTACATATATTATTTAATATAATAATATATTAAATTACATATTCACTTACCATATATTATTTAATATAATAAATTAAAATAATAATTTTAAAAAAAAATAGCATTTTTAAAATAAATAAAACAAGAATGAATTTTTGGAATTATTTTCAAAAAATTGTTTATTTATGAAAAACCCTTTAATAGAAGGTCGGTTAACAATGCTTATTAAATAAAGGTATTTAAATCTTTTTTTACATAAAAGAAGTTTTTAAAACTTATTTGATATAAGTTGGGTGCTTTTACGATTTGAGTGCTATGACGCGACCATTTAGCCATAACGGCCATGTTTTGATACCAAGTTTTGATACCCCTGTGTTTCTCAACTTGCTGGTGCAGTGGTACCTCGAATTTTTGCAGCACCAGACCTTCCAGATGATGGGGAAGTGTAGTTGTGTACAAGGTGTTCCCAGGTTCAAAAATGGTAAATACAACAACCGTTAGACTTTCCTTTTATGGAATGTATATACTATATACACACTCGTTAAGATTAATGCCTTAATATATTAAAATGTGTTATTTTTACATTATATCGTGAGTAGAAATGATTTATGTATAAAACATACAATTATGTTTTATCAATAATTACAATAAAAGATAGGACAAATTAATTAAAGTGGCTCAACGTGACTTTTAACTAAAGTGCAAAAACATATATTTTATTAGTTATGGACGACGAATACAATACAAGAGTTAAAAAAAAACTATACTTTATTCTTGTTATTCATATTCTCTATCACCGTATGCCAATTGTTATAATTAGTTATAAATTGAATACTGGCCCGTAATTAATATTTATTTTCTTTTGATTGTGGAAGTAGAGACTACTACTAAGTAGAAGTATTGTTACGTTTGACAATGATAATATCAAATTTAACATCCGTTTGATTTTTTCAAAAATTACAAAAATTAGATTTTTTGTTATATTTTTATAAAAGTTGATGAAATATGTGGTTGAAAAACTGTGAGTTTCATAAAATATGTGGTTTAAATTAATTATTGATTGGATTTTCAGACAAAAGGATGAAAGTTGATTTATCGATATGATACACATGCGCTCAAAAAAACCTACTTTTATTATCGAGTGGACAAGGAACACTTGATCTAAGCCTTTTGAGATATTAATAGTAAAATTATAATGTAATCAATACATCATTTTTTGTGGGGTGCGACTTCGTGAGTGTTGATAACATATATTCACAATAAGAAATTGGGTAATTATATTTTTCTTTTGTTGGGTCATTTCTTAATTGCACTAAAGGTCTCCATTTTTTGCTTATTATTATATCTATGTCCTCACCTTCTTGTTTGTCGCATTTTTATCCACATTCTTCCTTTAAGTACTACATTTGATAAATGATGAAGATTTATGTCCAAATATTCTAAAAGCGTGCACTGAAATAATGAACAAATATTTTGTCACACTTTTACATTTTTTTTTCTTATTTAAAAAATGTGACAAGCAAATAAATATTTTTACATCATCTTACCAGACTTTTTAGATAAAAACTGTCGTCAAGGACCGGTTGATGATAAGAATGCGACGAAAGAAAATTTGGGACATAAATACAATGATGAGCAAAGACTAAAACATTTAATACAATTAAAAATAGTGCACAATAAAAAGCTAAGATTACAACATAACCACCTAAAAAAATTTATACATTTCCTATAAGATACAAATATACCTTTGAACATTTTTCGCAACTGGGCACATCTAAACACTTTGTAATTTCGTAAAAAAGTTTATTAAATTGTTATATTTTTGATTGATCACAAATTAATTATCCCATTAACAATATACAACTTGAATATAAGCATATAATTAAAGAGGGCAAAACAATATTTTCACTCAGGATTAGATTATCCCATTAATTGTGAGATAATTATATTTTCACCGCAGTTTACGACACTATATTTTAATTGCAATAAAATCTCCAGTTTTGTTTATTTTCGCACTAATATCCTCGTTTTCTTGTTGAATTCTTATCTCCAATCTTCTATTAGTTAGAAGATCTAATGATAGTTTCTGTCCAAAAAATACGTTAGGAGAGCGTAAAAAGACTTATTTGCCCATCATATTTTTAAATAAGCAAAAATAATAATTTGCAGATCATAAGTGCGATCAGTGTTTTAAAATTGTAAATCGTGACTAGGAGTGGAGGCCGAGCTTCAAGCTTTTCGGACTTAGGCGAGGCATTGACGATAGCGAGACAAGGGCGATGCGAGGGCGAGTCGTAACACGTCGCTAGGCGTCGAGGCTGAACTTCAAGCCTAGAATTTGCCTATGCAAACTTTTTTGAACAATGAGTACGATAATTAGCAAAGAACGGATATGCTTCAAACAAAAACTGTGGTGCATATATAATTACCTTAATTATGGATGTTCCACAAAGCTTTTATTGTTTCTTAAGGAATTAAAATCTGTCCTCGTTATGATTATTACTTCAAGATCCCCAATATTTGTCAAGAAAGTAAGCTGTAAATCAACCACACAACAAAAGAACAACGATACGTCACTATAAGAAATTTCACTTCTAACATTCAATTTTTTATCTTAGAAAGTCATTTTTAAGTTATTTCATCGAAAAATGGTCGTTGAGAGATATTACAATATTAAAATTTTCGTTATTAAAAGTGAAATTTCTTGTTGTGTGTTTTCTTGAAGTTTGGCCACTAATGACCTACGTCTCTATTGAGTTTGGTTAGGATTAGGGCTGGAGAAATTAACCGCCAAATCCACCCAACCCGAACCGACTTGCATAAGTTTGGATTGTTTTTTTCCAACTTCGGGTCAGTTTTCAGGTTGGGTTTACCCAACCCGAAACTGACTCAGTTTAAAAAAAAAAATTAAAATATAAATATGCTTTAGTTGGTCTGAAACCAAAAATCTGAACTGACCCGAATCGGTTCCGGCCCAAATTTTTCCAATTTTGGGTCGGTTCGATTTGAATTTTGCCAAATCGAATTCTTGTCAGTTTTGGGTCGGGTTGAGTTGATTTAGCCAAACCGAATTTTTTTCAGTTTGGATCAGGTTGTGTCGAAAATCGACCCGACCCGACCCGACCCGACCCAACTTACCCAACCCACATCCACTCACCCTTAGTTAGGATGTGCTTCTACACTTTTACTCTTCAATATTTCCAATTTCATATAGAAATTTACATATTCACCACAAGATCTCATTCAACACGAAACAAACACCTTTCTTAAGTCCAAAACTAAACATTGAGAGTTCTTCTAAACAAAGACAACATCAAAACTTCCCAAAAATCTCAAACAATACTAATGTTTATAGAGAGAAAGATCCAGAGTTAGAGAGAGAGTTGTAGAAAAGTAAATATTTGCTTGATTTTGCTTCAAAATTTACTAAAAAACTGAAGTGAAAATCAACAATTAATTTTAATCACATGTTTCATTTGAACAACTTAACTCCTGATTTGTAATACCAAGCTCAAGTTAGAATTGGTCATTTTATGTACACGGAATATTAGTTACCACAACTTTCTTGAACAAGTTCTTGAATTTCCATTGCTTCCGCAGCTTTCAAACCTTCACTTTGAATACCTTCATTTGCAATATTCTACCTTTCATATATCATATTGATAATTGATCTAAGTTTGGATCTTATATTTCGATTCATGACGTGATGCGTCTTTTAGTCTATACTAGTATGTAAAATGTGCGCTGCACGTGATTTAATAATGGTACTGTGAGATATATGTTTATTCAAATATTTAAATAATTATAACTTAATTTAATACAGCATTAAAATACAATAATCTGACATTAGCAAATACAGTGAAATATAACAATTGTGTGGCCAATATTCAACATCTATTTTTTAAGGTCTGCAATATAGTCAAATAATGTCAATTAAAGAACACAAGCAAAAAAATAAAAATTTAAGCATTTTTTATTTTATCCACCTCCTTCAAACATAAAAGATACATTGTCCCCAATGTAAAAATTTTAAAAAGAATATATAAAATGATCAGATACTTCTTTGAGGTGGATCGGGTGGCGCAGGCGCATGATGAAGAAGTGTGGTAGAATCCACTGGTGGTGGATCCTGTCTAGGTACATGTCAGAAAATCTTCGCTTGAATATCATCCAGCTGGCTTGCAAATTGTAACTCTAAAAAAAACTATTATTAATAATTTTTTTTAAATGAAATTTTTTTTCTGGTTGTCCTTGCGATCGCAAGAACTTTAAATTCTGGGCAGAAAACTGGCCATGCGATCGTAGAGGGCTGTACCATGCGATTGCATAGTGAATTCTGCGAATTTTTTTTTTAAATCTAGCATAACTAAAAAAAATTGAAGTGTGTACTTATGCAGAATGACGATGATCATAACTCCTCATTACCTAAAAATTGAAAGCGCCTACTTTAAGTCCTAAAAACATAAAACGTGCAAAACGTCAATTTAAATCCTAAAGATAAAATGATACGGAAATTGAAATAAAAGGGTAAAAAAATGAGTTGCCTCCCATTAAGTGCTTCTTTAAAGTCTTGAGCTCGATTTTGTTGTGGTGATCACTCATGACACTTTGAATAGGTCTTTGGAGGACTTGATTTGCTTGCATCGATTGCCTTCGCACCATTGTTTGTTTACCTTATAGTGTTTTATTTTTTTCCTTATCATATTGATATGACTCTATTTTACCACCATACTTGAACTCAACTATGAAAACTTCAACTTCTTCATCGGACATGTGTTCGTCACTCATTGTTTTTATGATTGATACATGTTCCTTTAGATCTGACTGGTTTTCCAATGTGAAAGTATTGGTACTCTCTTGGTCAATGTCATCAATCTGGAAATAGGAATCTGAAGAGCTCGAAAATTTAGTTGTTTTGAACACATCGAATGTAATATGTTCATCATTCAACCTCAGCTTTAGTTGCCCTTTTTGCACATCAATCAGTGCCCGACCAGTAGCCAAGAAGGGTTGACTCAAAATAAGTGGTACATCCCTATATTCGCATATATCCAAAATAATAAAATCAGCAGGGAATATGAACTTGTCTACTTTCACTAATATGTCTTCAACGATCTCTCTTGGATGTTTGATGGACCTATCTGCAAGTTGCAACGATACTGTTGTTGGCTTTGCTTCTCACAAACTGAGCTGCTTAAAATAGAATAAAACATTAAATTTACACTAGCACCCAAATCACATAGCGCTTTGTCAAAAAATAAACTACCAATAGTGCAAGGAATAGTAAAACTTCATGGATCTTTTAATTTTATAGGTACCTTGTTATGCAATATAGCACTACATTTCTTGGTAAGTATGACTGTTTTGTTCTCCTCCAACTTCCTTTTGTTTGAAATAATTTTCTTCATAAATTTTGCATAGCTCGGCATTTGAGCTAAAGCGTTGGCAAAAGGTATGTTGATTAGGAGTTTCTTGAATATATCGAAGAATTTTTCGAATTGCTTGTATAGCTTATGTTTTCGCAACTTTCGAGGAAATAGAATTGGAGAGACGTAAACCGATGGTAGAATATAATCTGGTGGAGAGTTCCATTTTTCTTATTCAACTACTTCTTTGAATTTATCGGATTTGTTTTCTCTCTCTTTGTTGGACACTGTTTCTTTTTCTACACCTTGTCTTTTTACATGAATTTCTGGAAATTCAACTCCGCTTCTCGTGGTAATTGTATTTACTTGCTCTTTTGGATTGACCTCGGTATTGCTTGGCCATGTGTCTGGTTGTCGCTCGGTCAATAGTTTAGTTAACTGCCCAATCTGAATTTCTATATTTTTTTATCACGAAATCTTGTCTTTTTTGCACTTCCTTGAATCCAATCTCTATCCGTTCTGACAATTTAGCGAATGTTTCTTCCAATCCCCATTCCCTTTCCTAGGGATCTTCCCTGATTTGGTGGATTTTGAATGTTTTGGGTATTGTCTTAAGAAAAATTTGGATGATTTCTCCAACCAGGATTGTAGGTCTGTGAGTATGGATTATTTTAATGTCGCTGAAAGTTTTGAGCATATCAACAGTGGTTAAAGGGCATTTTGATGATTGATGATTTGCCCCGCATGTTGCACATATTGATAGGGACATCTGAACCATATTGGCTGAGTGAAAATATTTTATTGCTTCCATCTGCTTTGCCAATGAATCAATTTTTGCCAGTTGATTTCCACTTCGTGCCTTTCTGTTGCTTTCTTCTGCAATTCTTTGTTTGGCCACATAACGAACTATTGACTCATCGTTTCATACAAGTCGTGAAGGTTGTCAGTGGATCTATTTTAGATAGAGCCACATGCTGCAGAATCTACTAAAGATCGACTGTTTGGAGCTAATATCGTGTAGAAATAATGATTCCGAGCCGCTAGAGAAAAACTATGACTTGGACACTTTCGGACCAGTTCCTTGAATCTTTCCCATGGATCGTGAAAATTTTTCAACTCACATTATTAGAAATTGGATATTTTATGCTTCGCTCTGTTCACTCTGGCAGGAGGGAATAATTCTATTTTCATCGTAGTTTACTGCACTATATTTTAATTGTAATAAAAATCTCCAATTTTGTTTATTTTTGCACTAATATCCCCGTTTTCTCGTTGAATTCTTATCTCCGATCTTCTATTAGTTAGAATATCTTATGATAGTTTTTGTCCAAAAAATACGTTAGGAGAGCGTGAAAAGACTTATTTGCTACTCATATTTTTAAATAAGCAAAAAAAAAAACAATAAATTTATAAAATATTTGGCCCTCATATGAAAGCGTGCTAATAAAATATTTGGGCATAAACCATTACGAGAGAGGGACAAGATGTGCTAATTAATTAAAAGTTTAAGATAACATGCAGCAAAAAAATAATATGGAGATCATAAGTGCGATCAGTGTTCTAAAAAGTGTAAATCGTGACTAGGTGTGGAAGCCTAGTTTCAAGCTTTTCGGACCTCGGCGAGGCCTTGGCGCTAGCGAGACAAGGGTGATGCGAGAGGATTATTCTCATCAACTAACAAAAACCACAATCATAAATACAAATTTTTAAATAAAGTCTTTATGGACATCTCAAACTATATAATTACCTTCAAATAAAACAACCTTAAACTTCAAATTAGACTTTAAATAAGTTAAATAAATTGTTGGTGGAATGTCAATTACTATTAATCTTGTAACTGACCAAATCCCTCGCAATTCAAATAAAATATTTTCAAAATCTAGTAATTAAATATAAATGGAGATTTAGTCTTTTCAACTTCTAAGGACTATATGTGGTTATAAATACTAAATTAAGAGTTCAATTATAATATTAACTCAAGGACAACTTAAGAAATAATGAGGACATATTTGTCCAAAAAATATTTCTTCATTTAAGCCCTTTTAGATTAGTAAACGGAGATTTATCATTTTCAACTTCTAAGGACTATATGTGGTTATAAATGCTAAATTAGGAGTTCAATTATAATATTAACTTAAGGACAATTTAGGAAATATAAAATATTAATGAGGACATATTTGTCCAAAAATATTTTTCCCTTTAAACACCTTTTAGATTAGTAAAATTATGCAAATAAAAATAAGTACCTATTTGGTACACATGATCTAAATGTATGATAAACTTTTTCAATAGTTTTTGGGCATATTCCTTTTTTTTTTTAAAAAATTTTTAATTTCTATAATTTTTAGTATTCCTTTTCTTATGTTTAATTTTCAATGAATTTAATGTCGTGTCATATTAATTGATCCATGTTATAGTGATGTGTTCGTACAAGCAGTATTTGACAATTTGTTGTTAGTTTGACGTTGTGACACTATTTTCATCGATCAAACCAATCAATATAGACGAAGTATCTCAATTGTGACAATCTCTAGTTGTGACTATTGGCACTAAATTTTTTATATTTAACATGAAATAACAATTAAAGTAATTTAATTACCACCTAAGTAAATTTTTTATATTTAACATGAAATAACAATTAAAATCATTTAATTACCACCTAAACTAATGATGATCAAACGCATGAAATAAAAATTATTCTTTTGAAAAGTGAAGGACACAAAAGTTGTACCATTGGTCCCTATTCTTTAAAAACGAGAAAGTTGGTCTCCAACATTTTATTATTTATTCACACGTCTAAATTTATGAAACTATATTTTATTTTTCAACTAACACTAGTACCGATGATTTTAAGTGCAACGCGTTTCTATGGGGTTCACGTGACGATTTTCATTATCTACGAACTGATTTAAATAATTATAATGGAAAGATATATAGGGATCAATTTTCACTTTTTTAAAAGATTAAGACCAAGTTGATATTATAATAATAGATCGAGGACCAATGGTGAAATGTTACCATAATCGTGCCTCAGCTTTATCCTTTTGATTGTATATATAGTTACTACCTAGTTAAACATTAAGGTATTGAGAGAATCTTCTACAAACATTATTTTAAAGAAACAAAGAAACAAAGAGAATCTAAACATGAGTAAAAATCAAGATGATGCCTCCAAGATATCATTTTGAACCCACATATGAAGAACTGATCCATTGTTACCTCGAGAAAAGGCGAAAGGACTGCCGTTGCCACGAAATGTTAGTATCGTGGAAATAGATCTTTATGGTGAAAATGCCAATCCATGGAATGTATTGAGCGATAATGATCCTTGGGATAATTATTCAATAACATGGGATAGAGATCGAATGAAGAGTACTTTAAAGAAAAATTTATATGTTCTTACGAAGTTGTCGAAAATTAGCAAGAAAAGAACTGAAAGAAGAGCCGGTTGCGGGACATGGGATGGCCAAACCAGTGCTAAAAGTATCAAAAACTCCAATGGTGAAATAATAGGATCTAGCAAAATGTTAAGTTTTGAAGTAAAGGTAGACTCTGATGAAATAAAGAAGATTTATGGACATTGGATTATGAATGAATACTCCCTTGCTGGTGTTTCTTTGGAAGAGCATACGAAATCGCGTACCCCAATTGGTAGATAATCAACACTACGATCTTATCTGAACAGGGTGCCCACCCATGTTAATCAATCGTGGACAAAATTAATTCTTGATCAAAATAATAAGTTGTGTTACATTGTGCTTCTCAACGTAAGCACCAAACTATTATTGTCTCAAAGTGATGAATGACACTTAAATGTTTACTCATATAATTGATATTAATATTGTAAAATAAATCATAATTTTTTAGGCAACAAGAATATATTGCAGCTCTCAAAAAAAAGATCTATCCTTTAGGGCACCATTTCCATCAATCTCCCACTTCCCTTAAGCTAGATGTGACAAGTCGTTCATCTCCAATCTTTCAAAGTGATTCTCAAAACGATTATATAGCATGTTTTAACTACTGGATCAAATAAGTTCTTTGAAGATATAGTCTGACATAAGATCACACTTAAGAGAATCATCAAGAGCCTAATAGCTTTGCTAACACCTTTATAAGCCACCATATAACAAGCTTCCATGGTGGAGTTAGCAACACACAATTGTTCTTAACTCTCACGATCTAAAGTTCCACCTCCAAGGGCTAACATTGAACCAAAATTAATTAATTATCTAATGTTTACCGCATTCAAACTTTGAATCTACACTTTCTCAAAATTGGATTCCTTATAGAATAAATAATAATATCTTCTCTCATCCTACGAAAAGATAGAGAATGTACATCACTTTTATTGAGAATATTGAAGTCGACCAACTATTTCAATAGAGAAATAAACATCTTGTCCAATATGAAGCACAACATATATAAGTTTTCTAACACTCAAAGTACAAGGAACCTGTCTCATATATGTCTTTCTAAGTAATCTCAGAAGGATACTACTATAGAAATATATATTCCATACTAAAAGGTGTGTGAGACCATTTCACGAAGTCCACATCAGATGCTCTACCATGATATTGTTCACATATGAAGCTTACAATAATATTACTGTTATATCGATGACATAACTAACTACTCTTCAAGTCCTTCATATCTTATTGAGGAGCTAACTATAACTTTACTAACGATAATTGTTGTACTATATTCTCAATATATGGATTATCTTCAACATAAAGTAGATTACCAACGCTTCATCTGCATAGTAGGATACACATCAAGTTCAAAAGTGATTATCTAAAATAGACTCTCTAAAGAGCATGTGTTCATTCGCTTATCTCGTAATCATCCTATGATAAAGCATTGGTTGTTGTTATATAAGTATGTGATTGTTATAAAACTAAAAACTATCTCGATGGTTTATATAATTACATATTTTGTTTGAATGTGTTGGCTGTCTGTTCTTGAGGTTTACTTTGAAGGTTGATAATTAAATAATTATTTCATTTTAGGTTAGATGATGGTTAGATGATGGTTGAATGAAGGTTGTTTTTTAGGGATGAATGTTGGACGAAGGTTGAATTTTAGGTTGAACGAGGTTGAATTTTAGGGACATAGTTGACATTATCTTATTCAAATTTAGACATAAATTCAAAGTTTAGGGACTTATTTTACATAAAATAAGTTTAGGGACCAATTCATCAATCAAATTAAACTTATTCAAATTTTGACAAAAATTCATAGTTTAGGGACTTATTTTACATAAAATAAGTTTAGGGACCAATTCATCAATCAAATTAAACTTATTCAAATTTTCACATACATTCAAAATTTAGGGACTTCTTTACAATAAAATAAGTTTAGGGACCAATTTGAAATTAAATATAATAAATTCAAATTTTCCCATAAATTCAAAGTTCAGGGACTTATTGGCAATAAAATAATTTTAGGGACCAATTTGAAATTAAATATAATAAATTCAAATTTTCCCATAAATTCAAAGTTGAGGGACTTATTTGCAATAAAATAAGTTTAGGGACCAATTTGAAATTAAAGATAATAAATTCAAAATTTTCCATAAATTCAAAGTTCAGGGACTTATTTGCAATAAAATAAGTTTAGGGACCAATTTGAAATTAAATATAATAAATTCAAATTTTTACATACATTTAAAGTTCAAGGACTTATTTGCAATAAAATAATTTTAGGGACCAATTTGGAATTAAATATAATAAATTCAAATTTTTCCATAAATTCCAAGTTTAGGGACTTATTTGCAATAAAATAAGTTTAGGGACCAAATTGAAATAAAATATAATACATTCAAATTTTCACATACATTCAAAGTTAGTATGGCTGACGTGATGTTCGCAATTATGTCATGTGTTAGTATGGCTGATGTGATGTCGCACGGAGGTGATGGTGCAGGAGATCCTCCACAGCAGCCATCTCACCGGCTCCCTTCGGTCTGCGAGTCTGGTAAGACTTTTCGTTCAAATTGTAATTATTTATTATTTTATACATATCGTTGAAAATCGTACGATCAATACAATTTCCAATTTTTTCATTTTCAGCACCCCCGCCAAAGCGACGGGGTATCTCTTGAGGCATCAACCTTGAGATGGTTTGGCAGGCTAACGGAAAGATACCACTTCCTATCGCGTTCAACAATGTCGAACGCACAATGCAGTCGATCGAGAATAACGCGAAGTACTTGACGTGCTTGGTTGGGAACCAAGTGAGATTCACCGTGCCCCCGTGCTACCTTTCATGGACAGAGGCTCCAGAGGAGCAGCGGGCACGGTTACGTAGCATTATCGATGTATGAACTTAAATTAGTTTTGTTATTAGTACACTTAATAAATACTTGTTTCACGACTTCTACATTAACGTATTTTTTTTCACTCTTGCAGAGCTACTTCGATCTGCAGGGCGATCGGTCGCCCGACGAGTACCGGGCAGTATGTGTTGCAGTAGATTGTCTGGCGGCCGATCGTTATCGCGATTACAAACTCAAGGTGCACAATCACTTAAAAGTGCATGGACCGAGCCGACCATACGGCGAGATGTCCGCCGAGGACTGGCAGAAGTGCATTGACTTCTTCACCAGTCCTATTTTCGTGGTACGTATTGTTTATATATTTTTTACGATATTTTATATACTTTTTTAACTAATGCATTTTTTGCTAATCAATTATATGTTATACCTTCAGGAACGGTCCTCCAAAAATAAGGCCAATCGGGGTAAGGCTAAATACCCGAGCGTGCAGGGGTCTAAGAACTTCTCTGCCACGCGTTACGATCAGGTACAACATATAAATTTTCAATATCATTATACATATCTTCACTACATTACGTAAAAATGTCTACTAACTACATTTCACGTTTAAATTGTCATAGCAGGACCCCGAGACCCAGAAGTGGCCGGGGATTATTGATTCGTTCCGGACGTTTCACACCTTCCGGGATGGCAATTGGGTGAACCTGCAGGCGGCTGGTGACTATGTGAGAATTTTTAAATTATGTTAATATAATTTTATCTGACATGCATGATATTATTATTTTTTCACTGAACAGGATAAACTTGTTGAGTTGAGAGAGACTCAACATACACAGGTCGTCTCCAATAGCGCGTCGTTAGACGAGCGTGCTATTGTAAAGGAGGTTCTCGGAGAACGACGAGGTCACATCCGTGGGGTTGGCCGGGTTCCGAAGGGCACCTCTCCCTCACTAGATTCGACTGCTGCATCGTTTGCCCCACAAGGAACTTCCTATCAGTCCTTTGCAGACCCCCATAATAACGATCTTCGGTTTGCCATGTACGAGGATCAGCTACGCCAAATGCAGCGTGAAATTGAGTTTCTGAAAAGTAAAATTCCTGTTGTGCCTGCGGAGGAGGAGGAGAACCGGGACGAGGACGATGGTTTGGAGGGTCCGTAGATGTTTAGAATTTTTTATATATTATTTATATTATTTGAAAATAAAAAAAATTTTAAAAAAATTCAAAACCTTTATAGCGGCGACATTGTCGTCGCTGTAGTAAATTAAAACAATTATTAATAGCGACGACATTGTCGTCTCTATATGAGAAGTATTAATGGCGACGAGCTAATAGCGACGATTTTCAGGTCTCTATTATTTTGTATAACAGCGACGACTTTTGCGACGACTTTGTCGTCCCTTTATATCTGTTTTCGAGATATAGTCATGACACTGTTGCGACGATATTGTCGTCGCTATAGATACAAATTTATATAGAGACGACATAAAGTCGTCGCTATATTTCTAGAGACACTAACTTGTTGCGGCGACATTTAGCGACGAATTTGTCGTCTCTAAAAATTTAAAGAGACGACTTCTGAGTATTTAGCGACGACATATGTCGCCGCTATTGACCTCATTTCTTGTAGTGTTATTATAGAGGGGCACTCGATCGATCGACCATGTGCCTCTTACTTTTGCTATTTTGGCTAAGGCTTATTTAAAGAGGGGTTGCTCGATCAATGGACCGAGTCTATATTACTTTAGCCAATTTGGCTGAAGCTTTAATGTGTCCTCATTTAACTTATCTTCGTCATACGAACACTTCACATAAATACATTTTCTAGTCTTTTTTCTTTTTATTTTTTTTAACATTTGGGGTCTATGTTTTCAATTGGGAGATTAAAAGATATATATTCCCACCAAATTATTATTTAAGACTTTTCGTCTTATCTTCTATTGCGCGGTTTATGTCTTAACCGAGTTGTAGATTAAAGCTCCTTGCTTTATTGTCAGTACTGTTTGGGGTCTACCCACTCAATTGAGCAGTTTATGCCTCCATCGAGCTGTCGATTAAGGCTCATCATTGTAGGTTAAAGCTCTTCACCTTGTTGTCAATGTTTGGGGTTTACCTGCTTCCACTAAATTGTCGATTAAGTCTCCTCGCCTTGTTGTTGAGGTTTGGGGTCTACATGCTAGATTGAGCGGCTTATGCCCCCACTGAACTATTGGAGGCGAGAAAATAATAGGCCATAGCAACGTGCTCAAAAATCGTAGAGTCTTATTGTGCACTACGAGCTGTAGTTGAATCTTCCACTTGCTCGACGGTCGTCAAGTTTTATCTTTATTGATTGCATATAGACCTTAAATACTAAATTTCATTTTTCATAGATAAAAGTGCCACGGCTTTGATGATCGAAGTGAGAATATTGATAGTTGTCTACTAATAGATAAATGGATAACCAGCCCATGATTGAAATAAATTGATAATAGGACATGGTTACCAGTAGCTAAAGCCAATAAAACAAATGTTGTGATTGATTCTCAAGCTACCTTTTGCATGTTTATGTTGGAAATCAAACCGGTTGTTTAATTATATGTTACTATTTCAAGTAAAATTCATGTAGGGGTTTAAAGTGAAAACCTTTGAAGGTGCTTTAAACCCAAAACTTGGGCGGACGTAGATGCTTCAAACCCCAGAGCCTTCTGAAGTATTCTTCAAAAGAAATACTACGCATGGCGTGTCGGCTCCAAAAATAGGACAAACCTGGTTCTAATTTTTCATGGTAAAAGGAATCAACAAGGAAAGAATAAATACAAAAATAGATGTTTTTTTCTTTCTTCTCTAATAGGTGTCTACCAAGGCATGAAATCATGACTTGATCAAGTACACATTTAAGGCTATTAGGGGTAGCTGTAAGTCTGGTTGAATCAGTTTTCGACCCAAATCGAAACCAAAATGGTATCGTCGGCTTGATAAATTGTCAAATCGACCCAAATAGATTTCAATCCCCAACCGAACTAACCGAACCCATATTGGTTCAGCTTGGGTTTGGAACCTTTTTTTTTTAAAGTAAGGTATGACCCATCTAAGGAAGTGAGGATGTGAGCCATTCAGTCTAGGGATGGGTTTGGGACATTGGTCTTGGGTATTTCCCACTTGGGGTTTAAATTTTTAATCATTTAACTTCTTTTCAAGTATAAAATGAGTCGATTCGGGTTAGGTTGGTTTTACTACCAAACCCAGAACGCGACCCGAGTTGAACCGACTCCTCTTTTGAAAAATCGACCCAACCTAGTTAGACATAAAAGTCGACCCAAACTGATCTGATCAGTTTGGTCGGTTCAAATGCCCAACCCTCAGTACTATTGAATATATTTTTACCAAAATAAGGGTGTGTTTTGATTTTGATTAAAATTAAATTTTTTGTAACAGTTGATGAAATGTGTGGTTGAAAATTTGTGGGTCCCATAAAAAGTGTGGTTAAAATTGATTGTTGATTTTATCTTCAACTTTTTAACAAAATTCTAATTGAAATCAAACAAGTCCTAAATCCCCATTTCCAATTAATTACAAGCATAGTCTCTTGGCCCTGATTTCAATTAAGTCCCTGTCTTTTTAAAGAGCTACTAAACGGGGCTAATCAGGCCTGTATTATTCAAGCCACAACATTTAGACATTGATCAATCAACCTTAGACTACCCAGTCTAATTATTAGTCTTTGCCCATTCTCCTAAATGCACAAGTCTGCGTCCTCAATAATATAAAATCATAGAAGCTATATTAAATATATAATTATGTTATTTGACCTACCGATAAAATATTTTACCTTTATTCGAGATCCAATAATTAGAACTGGACTAAAATGACCGTTTTGCTTTTTCTAATTATTTTCATTCATTAAGCTAATTTTTAACAGTTTTAAGTGATCTAATCACAAACTTAGATTGACCAACGACAAATACTAATATCATATTTAAACCGTTCAATATAAAATGATATTCTATTACTCTAATTAAGAGAGACAGTTCTCTAACACAAATACATGTGCTAGATCTACTTCACTTACGTTCAAGTTTCAACTTATTGATATATTTGACCATTCAATTTGATCTCACCAATCGGTATATCAAAAAACTCTTTGACTCATGCATAGAAGCCATCATCCTGTTAAGGACTTAGGTAAACCATCCAAGAGTCACGTAGAATTTAATTCTTCGTACGGTCATGTTGCATAATTAAATTAAAACACATGGTCCAATCCAATGTATACATTCCGAGTGCATTAGTGTTACTATTTAGAAAATGTTGTTTTGTAATTAGGACGAACCGCTTACTCCAATTGGTAGAATAATCAAAACTACAATGTTGTCCGAACAAGGTGCCAACATACCGATTGTTTTTACACATTGAATTACTTTCCATTGTAGATTGAGGGTCCGTTTGTGATTGATTTTGGAGCCCAATTTTTGACTGTCAAACAATGAGAAGTTGTTTTAGGCTTTTTGTAATTTTTTTAAAAGTGATTATAAAAGAATTTGTATCATCTGGTAGCAGATTTTTAGAAGCAGTAAAATGATAGTTTTTTAGATTCCTATTTTAGCTTTTCTATTTATCTATTATTAAAATACCAATTTTGATCTTAATTAATTAAAGTAATTCTTTTTATGTTACAAATTTATTAGTATTCTAATAATAATACATCTCCATAAATAATTTAAATTTAAATTTAATTGATTTTTGTACAATATTACTATGTTTTTATTTTTAAATTTTTATAAATTTTGAGATTTAATAGATGTATATTATTTTTATTTTAAAATAATTATGGTAAATATATTGTCTTGAAAAAATATTTGATAATATTACATATTGTTATATAAATAAAATTAAATTTTACAATACTACTTATAATAATAATAATACAAAATAATATTATTATAATCAATATCCATTTTAGTAATTTTATATAGTCACAACAATAAATCACTTTTGTTTACCAAACGTTTAAATACTGATTTTGAAATATACAGTGATTATGAAATAAGAGTTTACCAAACACTTATTTGATTCTTTCTGCAGCACAGCAAAAGCTGATTCTCTTAAAAGCACAGCAATACCAAGCCAAGTCTGATTCATATAAAGATTTATTTACTTATTTTTGTTAGAACATATTGTGAGGAGGTGCTCTTTTTAGTCCGGGAATGTGGGCTTACAAAAAATTGGAACTTAATTTCTCTATTTTCTTTGCTAATGATGGGGTCGAGTCCCCGATACTTTTGATGGTATTTTATCTTATTATTCATCGAGTTTTTATTATTAGAAATGAATTCACATATTTCTTTTTTACAAAGGTTTGTTCGCTTAGTTAGGTGAATCGATAGCGTGTCTATTGCCTTAGCCAATCTTAGCCAATATGACTAAGCTTAATATAGAGGGAATGCACTTAGTCGGTCAACTGTGTTCCTATTGCCCTAGCCAATTTACTAAGGCTTACCGTAGAGGGACCACTCAGTTGATCAATCGAGCCCGTATTGCCTTTGCCAATTTGGCAAAAGCTTAGGGTAGAAGGGGCATTCTATCAGTTGACCATGTGCCTATTGCCTTAGCCAATTTGGCTAAAGCTTATTGTAGAGGGGGGCACTCGGTCAACCGATCGAGCCCTTATTATCTTGGTCAATATGGCTAAGCCTTAGTGTAGAGAAGGCACTCGGTCAGTTGATCGTGTACCTATTGCCATCACCTATTTGGCTAAGGCTTATTATAGGGGTCGATTGACCGAGTCCATTTTTCCTTGAAGTTTTGCCACTAACCACCTACGTCTCTATTGCGGTTAGGATGTGCTTCTACACTAGTACTCTTCAATGTTTCCAATTTCTATATAGAAATAACAAATTAGCCACAAGATCTCACTCAACATAAAACAAACACCCGTCATAAGTCCAAAACTAAATATTGAGAGTTCTTCTAAACAAAGACAACACCAAAACTCCTCAAAACATCCCAAAAATCTCAAACAATGCTGATATTTAGAGAGAGAAAGACCCAGAGTTAAAGAGAGAAGTTGTAGAAAAGTAAAAGTTTGTTTGATTTTGCTTCAAAATTTGCTAAAAAGCTGAAGTGAAAGTCAACAATTAATTTTAACCACATATTTCATTTGAACAACTTTAGTCCAGTCCTGGTTTGTTGTACCAAGCTCATGTTAGAATTGGTCATTTTTATGTACACGAATTATTAGTTACCACAACTTTCTTGAACATGTTCTTGAATTTCCATTGCTTCCACAACTTTCAAACCATCACTTTGAATACCTTCATTTGCAATATTCTAGCTTTCATATATCATATTGATAATTGATTTAGCTTTAGGGCTATTTCCTTTTCTAAAATTTCTATATTTCTAGTTTACCTTTCCTAATGTTTAATTTTTAATGAATTTAATGTCATGTTACATCGATTGATCCATGTTATAGAGAAGTGTTCATACAAGCACTATTTGACATTTTGTTGTCAATTCGACGCTGTGACACTATTTTCATTGATCAAACTAATCAATATAGGCGAAGTATTGACGTTGTGACACAATTTGTCGTCAATCCCTAGTTTAGTGACTATTGGCAATTTTTTTTTAACATAAAATATCATTAATGTCATTTAATTGCTACCTAAATTAATGATGATCAAACGTAGATAGATAACATTATTCTTTTCAAAAGCGTAGGACACAAAAGTTGTACCATTGGTCCCTATTCTTTAAAAACAAAAAAAGGTTGGTCTCCAATATTTTATTATTTTATTCATATGTCTAAATTTTGAAAATAGATTTTATTTTTCAACTTACACTGGCTAGTACCGACGATTTTAAGTGAGACGTGTTTATGGGGGATTCACGTGACAATTTAAGGAAGATTTTGACGGTTTTCATTATTTAGGAACTGATTTAAGTAATTATAATGCAAAGATATATAGGGATCAATTTTCACTATTTTAAAAGATTGAGACCAAGTTGATATTATAATAATAGGTCGAGGACCAATAGTGAAATGTTACCATAATCGCGCCCCAGCTTTATCCTTTTGATTGTATATATGGTTACTACCTAGTTAAACATTAAGGTATTGAGAGAATCTTCTACAAACATTATTTTAAGGAAACAAACAAACAAAGAGAATCAAAACATCAGTAAAAATCAAGATGATGCCTCCAGGATATCATTTTGAACCCATAGATGAAGAACTGATCCATTGTTACCTCGAGAAAAAGGCGAAAGGACTGCCATTGCCACGGAATGTTAGTATCCTGGAAAGAGATCTTTATGGTGAAAATGCCAATCCATGGAATGTATTGAGCGATAATGATCCTTGGGATAATTATTCAATAACATGGGATAGAGATCGAATGAAGAGTACTGTAAAGACAAAAATTATATGTTCTTACGAAGTTGTCGAAAATTAGCAAGAAAAGAACTGAAAGAAGAGCCAGTTGCGGGACATAGGACGGCCAAACCATTGCTAAAAGTATCAAAAACTCCAATGGTGAAATAATAGGATCCAGCAAAATGTTAAGTTTTGAAGTAAAGGTAGAGTCTGATGAAATAAAGAAGATTTATGGACATTGAATTATGCATGAATACTCCCTTGCTGGTGTTTCTTTGGAAGAGCATACGAGCAAGGATTATGTGATTTGCAAGATAACAAAAATCTTGAAGAGGCTGAAGAAAGATCGTCCAGTCGTCGGATTCACTGATCAAACAGGTTGTGAAGTCATTGAAGAATTGGGCAAGAAAAGATCGACAACAATGGAAGACTGTCCACATGGAAACAAGAAGCAAAAATATCAATTTTCTTGGAGGGATTTGATGACTATGACTGGGAAGAGGTATTTGATAAAAACTTGGATCCTGTATTGAACATGATCAGACACGATTAGAGGCCTCAAATTAATTACTATATTTTTCTTGTTTATACGTAATGTCATTATGGGGGTTTGGCCTCTTCACCTTTGTAACAGAAATATCAATATTTGTGTTCATTTATGTTTTCTTGGCATGAATTAATATTTTAAGTCACTATATATATTTGTGTTCCCTGATGTAACTAAGAAATTAAATTAGATATCTATTTTAGTTTTTTTGCTTGAAAATTATTTTAGTTTTCCTTGTTTCATAATTATTTTTGGTTTTTGGCTTGAAAATTAATGTAACTAAGAAATTAAATTAGATATCTACGTTATGTTGTACTAAAAATAAAATTCACTAGATTAACTAGAAGTTGAGTTAATATTGATAACTATCATATAAAATCTCATCTAGAGATCTCACCATTCTTGATATCCCGTTAACAAAATTGATATTATCATCACACCGTAAGGTGAGCTTACTGTGAAAAATGTAGTGGAAGACGAAGAGACTTTCATTAACTTAGCAAGTCCCTAGTTGAGAATTTTGATTTGGGAACAAAGGGGCACACAAGCTTTTGAAAGCGGGAGGAACTACTTCAGATCAATAATAGAAACAAAGTAAATATGTTTAATGACAAGTGTCATAGCAATCTAGTAACAATAAGATGACATGTAATGCAGTCGTTAGATACTGATACTTGCATTGTTATTCCTCTATTGACGGTGGCGTAGACGATTTAAAACCTACAAAAGGTAACATGAGGCTTCTTCCCAGTAAGTAGAGGAAGAAGTTTGAGAATATTTTATGTAAATATATGCAATGACTGTATGTAATCTAACCTAATACCTGGGATATTCACCTCATTTTTATAGAGGGAAGTTGTGATGGCATGACTCTACAACTTGTGGGTGAATGCTTATCCATTCATAAAATCATGGCGCAAGACTAGGTACATGGCCAAATCACAATTAGTTAGCTATAACTGATGTACTAGATGTATCTAGCTAGAATATTCAAACCCAATATTTGAAACGAATTAGCAGTTGTGTGTTTAGTTGATAGAGTAACATAAATGATAGTGGAGAGACAAGTAATTAGTGTAAGTGGAAACTATTATACTCAACCTTCTATGCATAAGCCAATTAAATGAACTTTTTCCTCATCATAAAATGAGGGTGATTCGGTCAACTACCCAAGTTGACTAGGTCGATCAATCGACTCTGGAAGTGCAAGGGAGGAATGTTGATGTCTATAATAATATAAGCATCATAAGCAACGCTATCCTTGCAGGATGTTTATTGTCAATGAGTAGCTATTAAGCTTACCAATGTTTCTACACGTCAAATTGCCTTCCATTGTACATTGATTTATTGAGAGATTTATTTGTACATTTAGTTATTTTAGAACATTTTGTGGGAAAGTACTCTTTTTAGTCCAAGAAGGTAGGCGAAAAAAAATTGCAACTTAATTTCTCTATTTTCTTTGCTAATGATGGGATCGACTCCCCAATACTTCCGAATGTATTTTATCGTATCATTCATTGAATTTTTGTTATCAGAAAAAAAAATCATATTTTTCTTCTTTTATGGAAGTTTGTCCGCTTGGTTAGGTCAATCGATTGTGTGTCTATTGCCTTAGCCAATCTTAGCCAGTTCGACCAAGGCTTAGTGAAGAGGTGGGCATGATTAAAATAGAACGATAATATAATATGACAACATGTTGCTAGAGCCAATAAACCAAATTCTATGATTGATTCTGCCACTGCCTTTCGCGTGTTTATGTTAGAAATCAGATCGCTTATTCATTTATACATTACTAATTCAATAAAAATATCATTTGTAACATTTGTAACAAACATTAATACGCAATATCATTTGTAACATTCGTATCAAATAGTGATATTATAAAGGACCAAATTGACATAAAAGTATAAATATGGGGATCAACTTGCAAGAATTTAAAAGTTGAAGGACTTGAGATGCAAATAAAAGTAGACAAAATTGAAATGAAAGAAGAAGTACAATGACTAAAGTAGATATATTAAAAAGATGAAGGACTTACCATGCAAATAATCAATAACTCAAGCAATAAATTTACATATATTATTTAATATAATAATATATTAAATTACATATTCACTTACCATATATTATTTAATATAGTAAATTAAAATAATAATTTTTTAAAAAAAAGTATTTTTAAAATAAATAAAACAAGAATGACTTTTTGAATTATTTTCAAAAAATTGTTTATTTATGAAAAAACCCTTTAATAGAAGGTCTGTTAACAATGTTTATTAAATAAATGTATTTAAAAAAATTTTTTTATATAAAAGAAGTTTTTTAAACTTATTTGATATAAGTTGAGTGCTTTTACGATTTGAGTGCTATGACTCGACCATTTAGCCAAAACGGCCTGGTTTTGATACCGCATTTTGATATCGCTGGGTTTCTCAACTTGCTGGTGCAGTGGTACCTCGAATTTTTGCAGCACTAGACCTCCCACATGATGGGGAAGTGTAGTTGTCTACAAGGTGTTCCCACGTGCAAAAATGGTAAATACAACAACCGCTAGACTTTTCTTTTATGGAATGTATATACACACACGTTAAGATTAAGGCCTTAATATATTAAAATGTGTTATTTTTACATTATTTCGTGAGTAGAAATGATTTATGTATAAAACATACAATTATGTTTTATTAATAATTAAAATAAAAGATAGGACAAATTAAAGTGGCTCAACGTGACTTTTAACTAAAGTGCAAAAATATATATTTTATTAGTTATGGACGAGGAATACAATATAAGAGTTAAAAAAAACTATACTCTATTGTTGTTATTCATATTCTCTATCACCGTATGCCAAATGTCATATTATAATTAGTTATAAATTGAATATTGGCCCGTAATTAATAATTATTTCCTTCTGATTGTGGAAGTAGAGACTACTACTAAGTAGAAGCATTGTTACGTTTGACAATGATAATATCAAATTTAACGTTTGTTTGATTTTGTCAAAAATTACAAAAATTAGATTTTTTGTTATATTTTGATAAAAGTTGATGAAATATGTGGTTGAAAAACTGTGAGTTTCATAAAATATATGGTTAAAGTTAATTATTGATTGAATTTTCAGACAAAAGGATGAAAGTTGATTTATCGATATGATACACATGCGCTAAAAAAAACTGCTTTTATTATCGAGTGGACAAGGAACACTTGATCTAAGCCTTTTGAGATATTAATAGTAAAATTATATTGTAATCAATACATCATTTTTTGTGGGTGCGACTTCGTGAGTGTTGATAATAAATATTCACAATAAGAAATTGGGTAATTATATTTTTCTTTTGTTGGGTCATTTTTTAATTGCACTAAAAGTCTCCATTTTTTGCTTATTATTATATCTATGTCCTCACTTTTTTGGTTGTCGCATTTTTATCCACATTCTTCCATTAAGTAGTACATCTAATACATGATGAAGATTTATGTCCAAATATTGTATTAGCGTGCACTGAAATAATGAGCAAATATTTTGTCACACTTTTGCATTTTTTTTCTTATTTAAAAAATGTGAGAAGCAAATAAATATTTTTACATCATCCTACCAGACTTTTTAGATGAAAACTGTCGTCAAGGATCGGCTAATGATAAGAATGCGACGAAAGAAAATTTGGGACATAAATACAATGATGAGCAAAGACTAAAACATTTAATACAATTAAAAATAGTGCACAATAAAAAGCTAAGATTACAACATAACCACCTTAAAAAATTTATACATTTCCTATAAGATACAAATATACCATCGAACATTTTTCGCAATTGGGCACATCTAAACACTTTGTAATTTAGTAAAAAAGTTTATTAAATTGTTATATTTATGATTTATCACAAATTAATTATCCCATTAACAATATACAACTTGAATATAAGCATATAATTAAAGAGGGCAAAACAATCTTTTCACTCAGGAAAAGAATATCCCATTAATTGTGAGATAATTCTATTATCACCACATTTTATTGCACTGTATTTTAATTGCAATAAAAGTCTCCAATTTTGTTTATTTTCGCACTAATATCCTCGTTTTCTCGTTGAATTATTATCCCCAATCTTCTATTAGTTAGAATATCTGATGATAGTTTCTGTCCAAAAAATACGTTAGTATAGCGTAAAAAGACTTAATTGCCCCTCATATTTTTAAATAAGCCAAAAAAAAAATACAAAAAAATTATCAAAAATTTGGCCCTCATTTGAAAGCATGCTAATAAAATATTTGGGCATAAACCATTACTAGAGAGGGACAAGATGTGTTAATTAATTGAAAGTTTAAGATAAAATGCAGCAAAAAAATAATATGGTGATCATAAGTGTGATCAGTGTTTAAAAAAGTGTAAATCAACCACACAACGAAAGAACAACGATATGTCACTACACGAAATTTCACTTTTAACATTCAATTTTTTATCTTAAAAAGTCATTTTTAAGTTATTCATTGAAAAATGGTCGCTGAGAGACTTTACAATATTAAAATTTTAGTTATTAAAAAGTGAAATTTCTTGTTGTGTGTTTTCTTGAAGTTTGGCCACTAATGACCAACGTCTCTATTGAGCTTGGTTAGGATTAGGGCTGGACAAATTAACCGCCAAATCGACCCAACCCGAACTGACTATGTCAGTTTGGATCGTTTTTTTCAACTTCGGGTCAGTTTTCAGGTTGGGTTTTACCCAACCCGAAACCGACTCAGTTTTTTAAATAAAAAATTAAAATATGCTTTAGTTGGTCCGAAACCAAAAACCCGAACTGACTCGAATCGATTCGGGCTCAAATTTTTCCAATTTCTGGTCGGTTCGATTTGGCTTTTGCCCAACCGAATTCTTTTCAGTTTGGGTCGGGTTGAGTTGATTTAGCCAAACTGAATTTTTGTCAGTTTGGGTCGGGTTGGGTCGAAAATTGACCCTACCTAACCCATACCCACCCTTAGTTAAGATGTGCTCTTACACTATTACTCTTCAATATTTCCAATTTCATATAAAAATTTACAGATTCACCACAATATCTTATTCAACAAAAAACAACCACCCTTCTTAAGTCCAAAACTAAACATTGAGAGTTCTTCTAAACAAAGACAACATCAAAACATCCCAAAAATCTCAAACAATACTAATGTTTATAGAGAGAAAGACCCAGAGTTAGAGAGAGAAAGTTGTAGAAAAGTAAATGTTTGCTTGATTTTGCTTCAAAATTTACTAAAAAACTGAAGTGAAAATCAACAATTAATTTTAATCACATGTTTCAATTGTACAAATTGAGTCCTGATTTGTAGTATCAAGCTCAAGTTAGAATTGGTCATTTTATGTACACGGAATATTTGTTACCACAACTTTCTTGAACAAGTTCTTGAATTTCCATTGCTTCCGCAGCTTTCAAACTTTCACTTTGAATACCTTCATTTGCAATATTCTAGCTTTCATATATCATATTAATAATTGATGTAAGTTTGGATTTTATATTTCAGTTCATGATGTGATGCGTCTTTTAGTCTATACTAGTATGTAAAACGTGTGTTGCACATGATTTAATAATGGTACTGTGAGATATATGTTTATTCAAATATTTATATAATTATAACTTAATTTAATACTGCATTAAAATACAAAAATTTGACATTAGAAAATATGGTGAAATATAATGTTTGTTGTTGTATTCAAACAAAGTACTTTCTACAATTGTGTGGCCAGTATTGAATATCTATTTTTTAAGGTCTGTAATACAGTCAACTAATGTCAATTAAAGAACACAAACAAAAAAAATAAAAATAGTGTACATAAGTTCTTAAATATATCGAGAACTCAAACCTATTAAATTTTCTTGCTTTTTGAGATAGCAAATGACTTATAATAAATCTTTGTAATTTAATATAGCTCTCCAACCATGAAGATGTGCAATTTGGACTCGTAGAATCTCAAATTAGGTAGATTTATCAATCAGTATATAAAAGAAAACAAAATAACATTTACAGTAGAAATGGGCAAAATTAATCATTCTCATTTGCACAATTCAGTGCCCAGATGTCTTCACGTGAACTTATCCAAATTATAATGGAGAAATAAAGTGATATTACCAAAAATAAATATTCTAGCAATTTAAGCGTCTTATTCACGTTGGAGCATAAATAGTTAAAAAAAATTAGTTTAAACAAAATAGATAACAATTCAATTCAAAAGTATAGAAAAAATAATAGAAATAAGATACGTATCAATAGTGGATTGAAACCATTATTGAAGTTAGCCCATAAAGTTTTTTTCATTTAGAAAATCTGAAGCCGCAAGTCAATTAGATATGTAAACAATATACAAATACGCATGAGCATGCACAATAATTAAAAAATACACTGTAACCTTTATAGTCCAACGCAAATTATTAGTTTTTTGAAAAAAAGAAGAGCATTGAGAGAGGATTATTCACATTAAGTAACAAAATTCACAATCACAAATACAAATATTCAAATGAAGTCTTTATGGACATCACAAACTACATAATTACCTTCAAATAAAATAACCTTAAACTTCAAATTAGACCTTAAATAAGCTGAATAAATTATTGGTAGAATGTCAATTACTATTAATCTTGTAACTGACCAAATCCGTTCTCACAATTCAAAGAAAATATTTTCTAAATCCAGTAATTAAATATAATAAATGGAGATTTAGCATTTTCATCTTCTAACGACTATATATGGTTATAAATGTTAAATTAGGAGTTCAATTATAATATTAACTCAAGGACAATATAAGAAATATAAAATATTAATGAGGACATATTTGTCCAAAATGTTTCTCCCTTTAAGCCCCCTTTATATTCGTAAATAGAGATTTATCCTTTTCAACTTCTAATGACTATATGTAGTTATAAATGCTAAATTAGGAATTCAATTATAATATTTAATGCAGGACAATTTAGGAAATGTAAAGTATTAATGAAGACATATTTGTCCAAAAATATTTCTCCCTTTAAGCCTTTTTTAGATTAGTATAGATCATACAAATAAAAATAAGTACTTATTAGGTACAGATGATCTAAATGTATTATAAATTTTTTCAACAGATTTAGTTTTTGGGCATATTCCTTTTTTTTTTAATTTTTTAATTTCTGTATTTTTTGTTTTCCTTTTTTAATTTTCAATGAATTTAATGTCGTGTCATATTAATTGACCCATGTTATAGTAACGTGTTCATACAAGTAGTATTTGACAATTTGTTGTCAATTCGACATCGTGACACTATTTTCACTGATCAAACTAATCATTATAGACAAAGTATTTCAATTGTGACAATCCCTAGTTGTGACTATTGGCACTAAATTTTTTATATCTAACATGAAATAACAATTAAAGTAATTTAATTATCACCTAAGTAAACTTTTTTATATTTAACATGAAATAACAATTAAAGTCATTTAATTACCACCTAAACCTAAGCTAATGATGATCAAACGCCTAGATAGATAACATTATTCTTTTGAAAAGTGAAGGACACAAAAGTTGTACCATTGGTCCCTATTCTTTAAAAACGAGAAAGTTGGTCTCCAACATTTTATTATTTATTCACACGTCTAAATTTATGAAACTATATTTTATTCTTCAACTAACACTAGTACCGACGATTTTAAGTGCAACGTGTTTCTGTGGGGTTCATGTGACGATTTTCATTATTTAGGAACTGATTTAAATAATTATAAGGGAAAGATATATAGGGATCAATTTTCACTTTTTTAAAAGATTGAGACCAAGTTGATATTATAATAATAGATCGAGGACCAATGGTGAAATGTTACCGTAATCGTGCCTCAGCTTTATCCTTTTGATTGTATATTATATAATTACTACCTAGTTAAACATTAAAGTATTGAGAGAATCTTCTACAAACATTATATTAAAGAAACAAAGAAACAAAGAGAATCAAAACATCATTAAAAATCAAGATGATGCCTCCAGGATATCAATTTGAACCTACAGATGAAGAACTGATCCATTGTTACCTTGAGAAAAAGGCGAAAGGACTGCCATTGCCACGGAATGTTAGTATCGTGGAAAGAGATCTTTATGGTGAAAATGCCAATCCATGGAATGTATTGAGCGATAATGATCCTTGGGATAATTATTCAATAACATGAGATAGAGATCGAATGAAGAGTACTGTAAAGAAAAATTTATATGTTCTTACGAAGTTGTCGAAAATTAGTAAGAAAAGAACTGAAAGAAGAGCCAGTTGTGGGACGTGGCATGGCCAAACCAGTGCTAAAAGTATCAAAAACTCCAATGGTGAAATAATAGGATCCATCAAAATGTTAAGTTTTGAAGTAAAGGCGGAGTCTGATGAAATAAAGAAGATTTATGGATATTGGATTATGCATGAATACTCCCTTGCTGGTGTTTCTTTGGAAGAGCATACGAGCAATGATTTGCAAGTTAACGAAAATCTTGAAGTTGCCAAAGAAGGATCGTCCAGTCGTCGGATTTACTGATCAAACAGGTTGTGAAATCATTGAAGAATTGGGCAAGAAAAGATCAACAACAATGGAAGACTGTCCACATGGAAACAAGAAGCAAAAATATCAATTTTCTTGGAGGGATTTTGATGACTATGACTGGGAAGAGGTATTTGATAAAAACTTGGATCCTATATTGAACATGATCATACACGATTAGAGGCCTCAATTTAATCACCATATTTTTCTTGTTTATACGTAATGTCATTATGGGGGTTTGCCCTCTTCACCTTTGTAACAGAAATATAAATATTTGTGTTCATTGATGTTTTCTTGGCATGAATTAATATTTTAAGTCACTATATTTATTTGTGTTCCCCGATGTAACTAAGAAATTAAATTAGATATCTATTTTAGTTTTTTGGCTTGAAAATTATTTTAGTTTTCCTTGTTTCATAATTATTTTTGGTTTTTGGCTTGAAAATTAATGTAACTAAGAAATTAAATTAGATATCTACGTTACGTTGTACTAAAAATAAAATTCACTAGATTAACTAGAAGTTGAGTTAATATTGATAACTACCATATAAAATCATCTAGAGATCTCACCATTCTTGATATCCCGTTAACAAAATTGATATTATCATCACACCGTAAGGTGAGCTTACTATGAAAAATTGGAGTGGAAGACGAAGATACTTCCATTAACTTAGCAAGTCCCTAGTTGAGAATTTTGATTTGGGAACAAAGGGGCACACAAGCTTTTGAAAGCGGGAGGAGCTACTTCAGATCAATAATAGAAATAAAGTAAATATGTTTAATGACAAGTGTCGTAGCAATCCAGTAACAATAAGATGACATGTAATGCAGTCGTTAGATACTGATACTTGCATTGTTATTCCTCTATTGACGGCGGCATAGACGATTTAAAACCTACAAAAGGTGACATGAGGCTTCTTCCCAATAAGTAGAGGAAGAAGTTTGAGAATATTTTATGTAAATATATGCAATGGCTGTATGTAATCTGACCTAATACCTGTGATATTCACCTCATTTATATAGAGGGAAGTTGTGATGGCATTATTCTACAACTTGTGGATGAATGCTTATCCATTCATAAAATCATAGCGTAAGACCAGGTACATGGCCAAATCACAATTAGTTAGCTATAACTGATGTACTAGATGTATCTAGCTAGAATATTCAACCCCGATATTTGAAACGAATTAGCAGTTGTGTGTTTAGTTGATAGAGTAACATAAATGATAGTGGAGAGACAAGTAATTAGTGTAAGTGGAAACTATTATACTCAACCTTCTATGCATAAGCTAATTAAATGAACTTTTTCCTCATGATAAAATGAGGGTGATTCGGTCAACTACCAGAGTTGACTAGGTCAATCGATCGACTCTGGAAGTGCAAGGGAGGAATGTTGATGGCTATGATAATATAAGCATCATAAGCACCACTATTCTTGTAGGATCTTTATTGTCAATGAGTAGCTATTAAGCTTACCAATGTTTCTACACGTCGAATTGCCTTCCATTGTACATTGATTTATAGAGAGATTTATTTGTACATTTAGTTATTTTAGAACATTTTGTGGGGAAGTACTCTTTTTAGTACAAGAAGGTAGGCGAAAAAAAATTGTAACTTAATTTCTCTATTTTCTTTGCTGATGATGGGGTCGACTCCCCAATATTTCCGAAGGTATTTTATCCTATCATTCATTGAATTTTTGTTATCAAAAAAAAAAATCATATTTTTCTTCTTTTATGGAAGTTTGTCCGCTTGGTTAGGTCAATCGATTGTGTGTCTATTGCCTTAGCCAATCTTAGCCAGTTCGACCAAGGCTTAGTGAAGAGGTGGGCACGATTAAAATAGAACGATAATATAATATGACAACATGTAGCTCGAGCCAGTAAACCAAATTCTATGATTGATTCTGCAACTGCCTTTCGCGTGTTTATGTTAGAAATCAGATCGCTTATTCAATTATACATTACTAATTCAATAAAAATATAATTTGTAACATTTGTAACAAACATTGATACGCAATATCATTTGTAACTTTCATATCAAATAGTGATACTATAAAGGACCAAATTGATATAAAAGTATAAATATGGGGATCAACTTGCAAGAATTCAAAAGTTGAAGGACTTGGGTTCCTAATAAAAGAAGGCAAAATTGAAATGAAAGAAGAAGTACAAGGACTAAAGTAGAGATATTATAAAGATGAGGGACTTACCATGCAAATAATCAAGGACTCAAGCAATAAATTTACAAATATTATTTAATATAATAATATATTAAATCACATATTCACTTACCATATATTATTTAATATAATAAATTAAAATAATAATTTTTAAAAAAACAGTATTTTTAAAATAAATAAAACAAGAATGGCCTTTTGGAATTATTTTCAAAAAATTGTTTATTTATGAAAAAACCCTTTAATAGAAGGTATGTTAACAATGCTTATTAAATAAAGGTATTTAAATCTTTTTTTACATAAAAGAAGTTTTTTAAACTTATTTAATATAAGTTGAGTGCTTTTACGATTTGAGTGCTATGACGTGACCATTTAGCCAAAACGACCCAGTTTTGATACCACGTTATCATACCACTGGGTTTCCCAACTTGCTGGTGCAGTGGTATCTCGAATTTCTGCAGCACAGACCTCCCAGATGATGGGGAAGTGTAGTTGTCTACAAGGTGTTCCCACGTGCAAAAATCGTAAATACAACAACCGTTAGACTTTCCTTTTATGGAATGTATATACACACACTAATGCCTTAATATATTAAAATGTGTTATTTTTACATTATATCGTGAGTAAAAATGATTTATATATAAAACATACAATTATGTTTTATTAATAAATAAAATAAAAGATAGGACAAATTAAAGTGGCTCAACGTGACTTTTAATTAAAGTGCAAAAATAAATATTTTATTAGTTATGGACGAGGAATACAATATAAGAGTTAAAAAAAAAACTATACTTTATTCTTGTTATTCATATTCTCTATCACCGTATGCCAATTGTCATATTATAATTAGTTATAAATTGAATACTGGCCCGTAATTAATAATTATTTCATTTTGATTGTGGAAGTAGAGACTACTACTATGTAGAAGCATTGTTACGTTTGACAATGATAATATCAAATTTAACGTTCGTTTGATTTTGTCAAAAATTACAAAAATTAGATTTTTTGTTATATTTTGATAAAAGTTGATGAAATATGTAGTTGAAAAACTGTGAGTTCCATAAAATACGTGGTTAAAATTAATTATTGATTGGATTTTTAGACAAAAGGATGAAAGTTGATTTATCGATATGATACACATGCGCTCAAAAAAATCTGCTTTTATTATCGAGTGGACAAGGAACACTTGATCTAATCCTTTTGAGATATTAATAGTAAAATTATAATGTAATCAATACATCATTTTTTGTGAGGTGCGACTTCGTGAGTGTTGATAATAAATATTCACAATAAGAAATTGGGTAATTATATTTTTCTTTTGTTGGGTCATTTTTTAATTGTACTAAAGGTCTCCATTTTTTGCTTATTATTATATCTATGTCCTCACTTTTTTGTTTGTCGCATTTTTATCCACATTCTTCCATTAAGTAGTACATGTAATATATGATGAAGATTTATGTCCAAATATTCTATTAGCGTGCACTGAAATAATGAGCAAATATTTTGTCAATCTTTTGCATTTTTTTTCTTAATTAAAAAATGTGAGAAGCAAATAAATATTTTTACATCATCCTACTAGACTTTTAAGATGAAAACTGTCGTCAAGGACCGGTTGATGATAAGAATGCGACGAAAGAAAATTTGGGACATAAATACAATGATGAGCAAAGACTAAAACATTTAATACAATTAAAAATAGTGCACAATAAAAAGCTAAGATTACAACATAACCACCTTAAAAAATTTATACATTTCCTATAAGATACAAATATACCTTTGAACATTTTTTCGCAATTGCAATAAAAATCTCCAATTTTGTTTATTTTCGCACTAATATCCTCGTTTTCTCGTTGAATTCTTATCCCCAAATCTTCTATTAGTTAGAATATCTGATGATAGTTTCTGTCCAAAAAATACGTTAGTATAGCGTAAAAAGACTTAATTGCCCATCATATTTTTAAATAAGAAAAAAATAATAATTTAAAGATCATAAGTGCGATCAGTGTTTTAAAATTGTAAATCGTGACTAGAAGTGGAGGTCAAGTTTCAAGCTTTTTAGATCTAGGCGAGGCATTGGCGATGGCGAGACAAGGGCGATGCGAGGGTGAGTCGTAACACGTGGCTAGGCGTCGAGGTTGAACTTCAATCCTAGGATTTGCCTATGCAAACTTTTTAGAACAATGAGTGCGATAATTAGCAAAGAACGGATATGCTTCAAACAAAAACTGTGGTGCATATATAATTACCTTAATTATGGATGTTCTATAAAGCTTTTATTGTTTCTTAAGGAATTAAAATCCGTCCTCGTTATGATTATTACTTCAAGATCCCCAATATTATCCAAGAAAGTAAGCTGTAAATCAACCACACAACGAAAGAACAATGATATGTCACTACAAGAAATTTCACTTCTAACATTCAATTTTTTATCTTAGAAAGTCATTTTTAAGTTATTTCATCGAAAAATAGTCGTTGAGAGGCATTACAATATTAAAATTTTCATTATTAAAAGTACAATTTCTTGTTGTGTGTTTTCTTGAAGTTTGGCCACTAATGACCTACGTCTCTATTGAGCTTGGTTAGGATAAGGGCTGGAGAAATTAATCGTCAAATCGACCCAACCCGAACCGACTTGCATCAGTTTGGATTGTTTTTTTCCATCTTCGGGTCGATTTTCTGGTTGGGTTTACCCAACCCGAAACCGACTCAGTTTTTTAAAAAAAATTAAAATATGCTTTAGTTGGTCCAAAACCGAAAACCCGAACTGACCCGAATCGGTTCATGGCCAAATTTTTCCAATTTTGGGTTGGGTTGGTTCGATTCGGCTTTTGCCAAACCGAATTCCTTTCAGTTTGGGTCGATTTGTGTCAAAAATCAACCCGACCCAACCCAACTCACACCCATCCTTAGTTAGGATGTGCACCTACACTATTACTCTTCAATATTTCATATAGAAATTTACACATTCACCACAAGATCTCATTCAACACAAAACAAACACACTTCTTAAGTCCAAAACTAAACATTGAGAGTTCTTGTAAACAAAGACAACATCAAAACTTCCCAAAAATCTCAAACAATACTAATGTTTATAGAGAGAAAGACCCAGAGTTAGAGAGAGAAAGTTGTAGAAAAGTAAATGTTTGCTTGATTTTGCTTCAAAATTTACTAAAAAACTGAAGTGAAAATCAACAATTAATTTTAATCACATGTTTCATTTGAACAACTTGAGTCTTGATTTGTAATACCAAGCTCAAGTTAGAATTGGTCATTTTATGTACACGAAATATTAGTTACCACAACTTTCTTGAACAAGTAAGTTTTTGAATTTCCATTTCTTCCGCAACTTTCAAACCTTCACTTTGAATACCTTCATATGCAATATTCTAGCTTTCATATATCATATTGATAATTGATCTAAGTTTGGATCTTATATTTCGATTCATGACGTGATGCGTCTTTTAGTCTATACTAGCATGTAAAACGTGCGTTGCACGTTATTTAATAATGGTACTATGAGATATATGTTTATTCAAATATTTATATAATTATAACTTAATTTAATACAGCATTAAAATACAATAATATGACATTAGAAAATGCGGTGAAATATAATGTTTTACAATTGTGTGGCCAGTATTGAACATCTATTTTTTAAGGTCTGTAATATAGTCAAATAATGTCAATTACAGAACACAAGCAAAAAAAAAAAAAAAACTTAAGCATTTTTTATTTTATCCAACTCCTTCAAACTTGAAAGATACATTGTCCCCAATGTAAAAATTTAAAAAAGAATAAATAAAATGATCATAGACTTCTTTGAGGTGGATCGGGTGGCGCAGGATGAAGAAGTGTGGTAGAATCCATTGGTAGATGATTCTGTCTAGGTGCAGGTCAGAAAATCTTCGCTTGAATATCATTCAGCTGGCCTGCAAATTGTAACTATAAAAAAAACTATTAATAATATTTTTTTTAAACGAATTTTTTTTTCTGATTGTCCTTGCAATCGCAAGGACTTTAAATTCTGGGCAGAAAACAGGCCATGCGATCGTAGAGGGCTGTACCTTGCGATTGCATAGTGAATTCGGCGAATTTTTTTTTAAAAATCTAGCATAACTAAAAAATTGAAGTGTGCACTTATGTAGAATGACGATGATCATAACTCCTCATTACCTAAAAATTGAAAGCGCCTACTTTAAGTCCAAAAAACATAAAACGTGCAGAACGTCAATTTAAATCCTAAAACTAAAATGATACGAAAATTGAAATAAAAGCATAGAAAAATGAGTTGCCTCCCATTAAGTGCTTCTTTAAAGTCTTGAGCTCGACTTTGTTGTAGTGATTACTCATTACACTTTGAACAAGTCTTTGGAGGACTTGATTTGCTTGCTTCGATTGTCTTTGCACCATTGTTTGTTTACCTTACAGATTTTGATTTTTTTCCTTATCATATTGATATGACTCTATTTTACCACCATACTTGAACTCAACTATGAAAACTTCAACTTCTTCATCAAACATGTGTTCGTCACTCTTTGTTTTTATGATTGATACGTGTTCCTTTCGATCTGACTGGTTTTCCAATGTAAAACTGTTGGTACTCTCTTGGTCAATGTCATCAATCTGGAAATAGGAATCTGAAGAGCTCAGAAATTTAGTTGCTTTGAACACATCGAATGTAATATGTTCATCATTCAACCTCAGCTTTAGTTGTCTTTTTTGCACATCAATCAATGCCCAACTAGTAGCCAAGAAGGGTCGACTCAAAATAAGTGGTACTTCCTTATATTCGCATATATCCAAAACAATAAAATCAGCAGGGAAGATGAACTTGTCTACTTTCACTAATATGTCTTCAACGATCCCTCTTGGAAGTTTGATGGACCTATCTGCAAGTTGCAACGATATTGTTGTTGGCTTTGCTTTTTCCAAACCGAGCTGTTTAAAAATAGAATAAGACATTAAATTCACACTAGCACCCAAACCACATAGCGCTTTGTCAAAAAATAAACTACCAATAGTGCAAAGAATAATAAAACTTCCTGGATCTTTTAATTTCGGAGGTAGCTTGTTTTGCAATATAGAACTACATTCCTCGGTAAGCATGACTGTTTCGTGCTCCTCCAATTTCTTTTAGTTTGAAAGAATTTTCCTTTAGCAACATATCGTATTAATATTATTCACTTCGAAATATAAGACATTTGAATCAAGAATTTGAGAATTTTCGAAGAAAAACTTTAAGGTTTAAAACATAGATGACCTTAAAGTTGAAATTTGAATAGTTTAAGGATTTAAAATTTAGGATTTATGAAGTTTTGAGACTAAATCCTAAATTTTAAAACTTTAATGGCATTTCCTTGAAGAAATTTTAAAACTTTAGGGAAAATTGCAAAATTTAAAATTTTAGTGGCCAACTTGTGAAAAATTTCAACTTTAAGGACTAAATTATTAAAATCCCATAACTATAGGGTTAGATCGCTTAATATTTAAAACTTTAGGACTTAGTTCTAAATTACCATACCATGGAGGATTTAAATAATTAAATTTTAAACTTCAGGGACTTAATATGCAATATAACCTAAATCCCCAAAATTGTACCCTAATATAATGTTTCAATCTTTTAGTTTTATCTTTGATATTGTTTAATTATGACAAGATTTCAATATCTTAGTTTTGTCTATAATATTATTTTAATCCATGATACTATTTTATTTAAGTAATGTGCATTAGTATACTTTGATACTGTTTTATTTAAGTAATGTACATTAGTATACTTTGATACTGTTTAATCTATGATACTGTTTTTATTTAGATAATATACATTGGTGAACTTATACCATGATACTGTTTAATCCATGATACTGTTTTATTTAAGTAATGTACATTAGTATACTTTGATACTATTTTATTAAGATAATGTTTCAACCTATGATATTGTTTTATTAAAATTATTTCATGTATAATACTAATATATTAAGATACATTTATTTGTGATACTGTTTTAGAGGATGTATGATACTGTTTTGACAAGAAAAATTAAAGATTATCATTTTAAACTAAAGAGACGACTTCAAACAGGTAAAATCCATCGTACATAGCAAAGCGACTTGTCTTGACCGTCTCGTCGAGACCATTCCGAAAACATATTATAATAAAAATTCTGAGTACGTATGTGAATTCTATGCTCATTTCTGTTGTGATACTGTTTTGTATAATACAGTATCAAACAACACAACATGACTAAACATTAGTTGGTGGAACATTCAAGCTCCTATTTATAACAATTAGATGGTGGAGCATTCAAGCTACTATTTACATAAGATGGTGGAGTATCCAAGCTCATATTGACAGCATTCAAGCTCTCCATAAATTCAAGCTCCTATTTACATAAGATGGTAGAGCATTTCTAACTCCTATTTATATCAGATGGTGGAGCATTCAAGCTCCTATTTACATCAGATAGTGGAGCATTTAAGCTCCTATTTACAACATTCAACATATGTTCTTGCTTCAACATATTGCGAGTCTCACAAAGATTCTAACTCTCACCTTTCTTGACATTTCTATTTAATACCAAAATTTCCTGTTTCTCATACCTATAACCTTTCTCTGGTTCTACCTTTTTAATTATAACCTTGAATTGCATACTTCTTAAAAAGGCAGGGATAAAAGAGTGAAGTAGATAACTAAGAGTCAAACTCATAAACCCAAACTTAAAGTGCAAGAACTTCAGCCACAATGTGAATAACACCCATATATTCTCTGAAACTCTAACTAATATAACAATGAAAGCTATATGTTTCTAATTACTCTTAGACATCAAAATGAAAAACCAATGGAAAACCAGAAAGAGCTTACACGTCCTTCATAAAAAATATTGTTTCATATTTGCATGATTAATCCAGAAGACTTTCAAGCTGCACAAAGCCACAAATGAGAGAGAGAGAGAGCCACAAATCCTGACACTAGTTGGCTCAAGCACTTGGAACAACAAAGAAATCAATTGGCGGGTTATAAAGAAGAAGCATGGAATTTTAACTGCGCCGTAGAAGAAGCACTCGCCAGAGGTCGCCAGAGGTGTAGGAGGTTGTTGTCGGAGGTGGAGGAGGTTGTCGTCGAGGTGGAGGAGGTTTGTAGAGTTGGAAGATTGTGCCAATGGAAAATATGGTTAAAAATGGTGATTTTGGAATTAATTTAAAATATTGCTGTAAAGTATGACTTAATCACAATTTTGAAAAAAGTTTTGATCTAATTTGAAACAAGTCATGCGGAGATGACTTATTGGCAATTTTTTCTATATATTATATTCTGTATATCATAATCCAATTAGAAGTCCATCAATCATAATTGAATTAGGATCCGGTCTCGACACATTACAAAGCCCATACTTAGTTTAAATATCTCTAGGGCCCAATCAACAAATAACTTAATAGCCCTAGTAATTAGATAGCACATATAATTGTAATACAATATGTAGCCCATTATAGAGATAAATAATCTAACAAAAAAACTTTCGAAAAGGGATGGAAAAATGCCATGTAGGTAGTAGGAGGCTGGAGATGGAGGGTTGGCCAAACATTTATTATTATTATTATTATTATTATTATTATTGTACAATGAATTTCGTATATTAAAATACTTAAATTACTACAAATTGAAATTTTGATAAATTACAAAGTGGATGTTCTTTTTGTAACTGCGTAGCTGCAGAATCCTCTTATCAACAATTCAAGTATCGAAGACGAGGGGCCATGTGGCTTGAATCATGGACTTCGAAACTTGTTGGAAATTTGATTTGGTTGAACCTTCAATGCTTGGACTTGACTTATATTTGATTTGTAAAGAAGATTTTGATCTTCTTGGACTTGCTTCAATTTGAAGAAGATTTTCATTTTCTTAAGATTTCCTGGGTTTTGGATTTTCTTTCGGGTTGTGGATTTGCTCCTGGACTTGCTTCTAGACTTCTGGCTTTTCTTCTGTCGGAATTTTAACTTGTGATTTCTCTTGGACTTAATGTCCTATTTATAGAGAAATCTCAAACTCCTCACTTTCCATTTATAACCATCCAATATGTATTAAATATAAAAGTGGGACGAATTTTCTAAGTGTGTTAGTTTTAATACGAATTGGTCATAATAGACTTGGGCTTTAATAAATTTAAATGGACTATTTGTTTAAAATAGGCCAAGCCCATTTATTTATTTATTTTATTTTTTTATGTCTACAAATGCCCCCTCAAGATTTATCAATTTATTATACAAATAAATAGATAAATCTTGAATATAAATTTCAATTTTGATTTTGAGTTTGATTTAAATTTGAACACTCTTTAATAGATTTATACTATATGTGTTGTTATGAATTTGATTTTAGATAAACTTCTTATCCTTAAGATTTGAAAACAAAAAGGACTTGTACAAAATAGAACAAATTAAATCCTATCAAAATTCAACCACTCATTTATATAAGTGTATCAAACGTGTGCATGGTAAAGGATTTGAACTTTGAAACCACTTACATTAAATGTGGAGAAGAAAGTGAAATAGTTAAAGAATTTACCCACCTTCAACTCTTGCAGGTAATTTTTTTTTTAACAGTTTATACCAGCAAACTTTTTGTTTATTTCTTGATTAAGAAAGAGAAAAAAAACTTTACTAATTGAAACTCGAGATTTCTTCTCCTTTTTTTATTATTATATAGTTGTGGGTCTTTCTTGTATGAAATTTCTTTTCTTTCTATGTGTACAATCTATTTACAGTCCAATACTTGGGTTCCACTCAGCTAGGATTTGCCCTCCAAACCCGAGTAACAAAATCCTTGTCCTCCACAAAAGAGGCATTGAATTTGAACTGAGATTCTGCAAAATTGCACATGGGCAGTGGAAAACATGCACTCTTTCTGGGTTTCTTAAGGAAAATTGTAAATTTCTGCTACAATTTTGAAATTTACTGGGCAAACTAATTGCGGGTTTGGAATAGAAAAATATTGGTGAAATTGGATTATTGACAATGCCCGATGCAGAGGAATACATGGTTATTATATATATATATATATATATATATATGTGTGTGTGTGTGTGTGTGTTTGTGTGTGTGTGTGTGTGTGTGTGTTTTGTTTGGATCCAAAACGAAAACTTTATACAGTTTTTTATTTTTATTTTTTATTTTATATATGTGTGTACGTGTGTGTTGTTGGTTTTTTTTTTTTTTATGTAAAATATGAAATAGAAACCTAGTTTCTATTTCTCGCCCCTTCTTTTTGTTATTATTATTACTTTTTTATGTATATGTGCACGAGTTTTACTTGCTTTTATTTATTTTATTTTTTATGAATATTCATTTATTTTGTTTATTTGTTTGATAGCATCCTTGAAGTAGATCAGAAATTTTGAGGTTCGGATGATTTTAGTTGCGAGAAATAAATATTTTCATGATAGAGGTGTTTCAGGAGTCCAGAAAATTTTGTGTTAAAGACCAAGGACCGAAACTTTTAGTTCAAGAATTTTATGTATTTGGAAGACTTGTCGTCCAGACATTAAATCTTAAAAAACTTGAAAGATTTAGTGCAAAGAACTATAATTTTTTTTAATCACTTTTAAGAAATTTATAATCTTAGAAAATTTGAGAAATTCTAAAATTTGTAAGATATACGTATTTTGAAAAAATTACTTCTTTTTTTTTTTTAATGAGAAATTTTTTGTTTGGAAGACTTGGAAATCGAGGCTCGGAACGTGTTTTTTTAGATATTTCTCGGAGACTCACCATTCCAGGATAGAGGCTTAGAAGACCTTAAAATAGAGGCTCGGAATGTATCTTTTTAGATATTCTCCGAAGACTCACCATTCCATGATGGAGTTTTAGAAGACCTGAAAATAGAGGCTTGGAACGTATATTTTTAGATATTTTTTGAAGACTCACCCTTCCAAGATGAAGGATTTAGAAGACCTGGAAATAGATACTCGGAACGTATCTTTTTAGATATTCTTCGAAAACTCACCCTTCCAGGATGGAGTTTTAGAAGACCTAGAAATAGAGGTTCGGAACGTATTTTTTTAGATATTTCTCGAAGACTCACCCTTCCAAGATGAAGACATAAAAGATTTACGACCCTAGATAGATAGAGGACTTTAACGAATTCAGAAAATTTAATGTCCATAATTACTTTAAATTATAGACCTTTTCTTTTTTTTTTCTTTTTTTTTTATTTTTTCTTTGACTATTTTATTGTCATTTTGTTTTCTTGTTTGCCCCCTTTTTTATTTATTATTTTGTTTCTTTGTTTGTTTGTTTTGCAGGAATAGCACAATCAAATTCTAAAAGCAAAGAGAATCTGAAATTACTGAACTTAATGATATCGCACGGAATGGCAAAGTTCTTTGCTTTCATAGGACAATTGTGAAGTATCACAATCAGACCAACGCCACATGAGAGCTCAAGTTTACTATCCACTGGCCGATGCCTTGTCCTTTGACTTTATGTGTTTCTTTAAAGGAGCTACACATGCATATTCTCAGTAATTGCCAAAGAAATTCAGATGCCATCCAACATCCTTCTTTGGTCCCGCTTCACATCATTCTCAGGACATGACGATTATTCTGAGAGCGATCATTTCAGAGAGGATTAATCAAAGAGAAATAAAATAGAGAAGTGCACTTGGCAGTCGTGGAGAAGCTTCTTACCTTCTGAAGTTTTGGGAGTGGTCAGTTTGGATCCATAAACTCTTAGTCAAAAGGAATCTTCCTGAGTTGGCTTCTGCAGTTTATTCTGCTACAAAAGAATATCCCCATCCCAATTCTATGTACAGAGCTCTTTGTGAGGTTTGGTGTCCGGACACCAATACCTTTATAACCACAAATGGAGAAATTGGTATTTCTCTCTGGAATATTTGAGAAATCACTGGACTCTCTGTTAGGGGTGATTATTATGAGGAGGTAGTTCCAAGCCTTTCAGAACTGTCGAATTCGCTTTCCTGATCTTGTTCGTATTTGTTTAAAGCATACTCACGGATAGTGGATAAGAAGAAAATTGATCGAATCCGCCATGCCGATTGGGTAGAGTTTTGGTTTCAAGAAGATTATTGTGTTCCAAATCCTCAAAAGAGTAAGCCTTTCAAGAAAGCTATTTAATCGAAGCCACATAAAGAAGGTCAACGAATAGTAAAAGACAGGATACGGAGACCCGTTGTCACAGACAAGCCAAAAGATATTTTGCGCAGGGACATGAGTCATTGAAACTCTTCTTTATCTGTTGATGAGGAAGAAAAGTTAGAAATAGCGACCTATCTTTCCCTTTGGCTTTGTCGTTTCATTTTTCCTTCCAGAGATGACTATCATAGAGTCGGGACTTTCAAAACAGCTTCTAGAATGGCTGCCAAGTCGACTTACAATTTAGTTCCTCATATTTTGGCTAGTATATACCGAGGACTTATAGAAACATCAAATTGCGTAGTAGGTCATGACATTGGATTGATCAAATATGCATTTCCTAGACATTTTATGTATGCTTGGGTTGCAACTTATTTTCTCCGAGGAATCTACAGCAACATTGACAAAAGTATTGGTCGCCCTATTATCAGAAGATATGTCGGAACTTTAAATGATCTCCAACCTTGGAAAGTTGACAAGTTCGATTGTCGAGAACTTGTCCGTGGAAGGATGGATCTTAATGATTTTTGTTGGAACCCTATTCATTTGCCTCCTCATTGTGGTATACGCACGGATAAGGACGACAGGTCTACGAAGATTTCAGAGTTTATGACTAGCATTCGATCTGGATTTGTTTCTTATCGCCGAGGATCTAGTTCATACATTCTTGAAGCATATAACCCTCATCGATTTGGAAGGCAACAAGGCTTCAAACAAAAACTTCTAGGCTCACCAAAAGATATGAACCTAGTAATAAATCCAATGAATTTTTATTGTTCTTGGTTATCTTTGACACAAGTAAGGAGTGGATGTTCATTCCATATTCCAGGGAGAACCAATAATATACAAAATCAAGTTGATTCTACATACGAAGACTGGTGGAATAATGAAATACTTCCAAGATTGAACAAGGTTCAAGTGAATGTGTTATTATCCAGTGAGGATATAGATTTTAGACTCGAACAACCCATACCTATACCAAAGCATACGAAAAATGACAAAGCCAAAGAGATCAACCCTTCCCGTGTAGCTTCATAAAGAACTTTTCAGAAAACAACATTGGATGTTCCAGATGAAAGAGGTCCTAGGAGGCTTACATTTACATTCGCTTCAATGGGAATCATTTCCTCTTCAGAACGTGTACAGAAGATACCTGGGAAAATTTTGGTTTAAGAAGAATGTAATTCTGGAGATCAAGCATCTCGGGGACTTGAAGCAACTCTTGTTCCGGAAGATAGCAGTTCTGAAGATTAGATATGATTTAAATTCCTTTTTTTATGTTCTTTTTTTTCACTTTTGTTTTTTTCCTTAATATATCAACTTTTGACTTCAGACAACCCTTTCTTTGGTACACTGTTGAAAATTGTCGATACGACTGAAAAAGCCTCAATCTATTCAAAGCAACCACGAAGCATGTGCTGAAACTTCAAAAAATGGACTTGAGCATCCCGGATATATCTTTAGATGACGAAAATTTAGACATGTTGCCTCAAACACGGAATGTAGGTGTATATCTGTTCCTTATTATTTTACCTGACTGTTTGATATATCAGTGCGCAACTTCCCTTCCTCGTTTTTTTTGTAAGATTTCCAAAAAATTTCAAAGAGCTGAATTTTTACACAAGTCCAAGTCCTTTACTCGATCAGACCAGCGAGAATCTTGACATAATTGATGCACTTGATGGGATTGATGGCCTTAATGGTTCGAAAGATCTTTTCTGTGATTATCCTAGTCATATCAGTGGTGGTATTTTGACATCCAAGTTGGCAGAAATCAATGATGAGGGAGAAGTAAATTCTAGAACTTCAGCAGTCAAGATTCTGGAGAACGGACAAGAAGCACCTATTACCCAGTCTTCGTTGTCTTTGATTGGTGTTCCTACTTCAAATATAAACAATCGTGGGATTGCGCCAATTTGTTCTTCCATATCTGAATTTCCGCTTGGAATTACTGAAGACTCTTCTTTTCTAAAAGATGTTTTCCGAGAAGCCATGACTAAGTATCTTAAGAAGTCATTCACGGATGTAATAAAACATGATTTTTCAAATCTTAGGACTTGGTGGGCTAAAAGCAATCAGAGGCTTCAAAACTTGATCTTTTGAGCTGAAACTCTACATTTCTTCTTCTTCTTTTTTAATCTCTTTTGTATCATCATTTTTTTATGCAATAGACAAATAAAGAGATATAAATATGTTTATCGATTTTGACTGAACTTAGATTTATATATATAATTTTTTTATCCAAGCTGTATAACTACTTCAAACATTACAAGAATTTTTTTTTTGTATAGCCGTTCATAGTTTATCCTCTTGTGGGCCAGGAGTATTACACATTTTTTTTACAAAAAAAAATAAAACAAACTTTAAGCGTAAAAACGCTTCAGAAATTTTCCGTTAATAGGTCCAATCTGCAATCCATCTTTGTCCACGATCTTGTATGCCCCATTGGTGAACACATGAGTAACAATAAACGAACCATCCCATTTAGGTTGGAACTTGCCCCCTGCCTTTTTTGTAATTATGATAGGCCTGCGTATTGAAAGTATTAAATCTCCAACTTGAAATGATCTTGGCTATACTTTTTTATTGAAAGACTTTGCCATCCGAGCTTGATAACACTGCAGGTGCATTTGAGTTTCTAATCTCTATTTATCCAAAGCTTCCAACTCTTCAAGTCGAAGATGGGCATTTTTCTCTATCGTCAAGCCTTCTTGGATGGTAATTCACAATGATGAAATCTGATACTATAAGGAAAGTACAGCTTCCATACCATATACCAAAGCATATGGAGTAGCTTGTGTTGGAGTCCGATAAGTAGTGCGATAAGCCTACAAAGCTTCTCCAATTCTTTCATGCCAGTCTCTTTTAGATTTGGATACAACCTTCTTCAACAAATTGCACAATGTCTTGTTGAATGCCTATGCCAATCCATTAGTTGCTGCATTATACATGGACGAGTTGTATTATCTAAATCCAAACTTGGTACAGAGATTATTGATGTGGCTATTGCAGAATGGTTTTTCGTTATCAGTGATGATGTATCGAGGAACTCCATACCGATAAATTATTTGACTGCGAATGAAATCTGCAACATTTTCTTTCTTTACTTCCCTCAATGGTATAGCTTTGGCCCACTTTGAGAAGTAGTTAGTCCTAGCAATGATGTAGGAATGCCCAGCTGAAGACTTCGGTGTTATGGGTCCAATCAATCAAGACCCCATGCATCAAAAGGCTAGGAAGCTATTGTCAAATGTAATAGTTCTGGAGGCTAATGAATGAAATTTGCATGGACTTGGCAAGCTTCGAATTTTTTGGCAAAATCCATAGAATCTTGAACTATAGTCGGCCAATAGTATCCCATTCTTTTTTATCTGAAAATAGAGCTTAGGTCCAGACTTATGAGCACCACATATTCTAGAATGAGCTTCCTTCAGGACATGTATCGCCTCCTCACTACTTAAGCATTGAAGGAATACTCTATCAAACGAGCACCGAAGCAAGAAGCACGTCTCCGAACTTCTGTTTTACGACGAGGGTTATCAGGTCACTTATGATGTTGAAGATAATCAATTAACGGTTGCCTCCAATCATCCACTTCTTTGCCAATAATTTCAACATTATTGTTCTCCTCAAGATTTTCAAGCAGCAGTGGTGGAATCACCCATTTTTGAACAATTGATACTGGATGGAAAAAATCCTCATCTGACCTGGTCAGAACAACATCCAAATTAGCCAAGGCATCTACTTCTCTGTTCTCATTCCTGGGAACGAATTTGATTTTTACTTATTCAAATCATTTTAGAAGTGTCAATGCATATTCATGATATGGCTTCAGGTTTAAATTTCAAACTTTATACTCAGAAAAAAGTTGGTTGATTATCAACAAAGAATCTCCAAAGACTTCTATTTGATTGACTTCCATATCCAGTGATGTTTCCAAACCAATAATAAGAGCTTGATATTCTGCCATATTGTTGGAACATTTTTTTTGTCAAGGTAAATGAATAGGGCATGACTTGATCATGAGGAGTAACAAATACATCTCCTGCTCTAGCACCATATCTTTGAACTGCACCATCAAAGAATAACCTCCATGAAGGTATAACTTCGGTGTAAAAAACTTTTTCATCTAGAAAGTTTTTAAGAAGTTCCCATTCTACCGGAATAGGATGATCAACAAGGAAATCTGCCAAGGCTTGTCACTTAACGGCCTTTTGTGGAATGAATTTGATGTCGAACTCAGACAATAGAAGTGCCCATTTCTCTATACTCTCGAAAAGAATCGGTCTTCACATTATGTATTTTAACGGGTCAATCTTTGAGACAAGATTGATCGTGTGTGCTAACATGTAATGCCTCAACTTTTTAACTGCAAAAATCAATGCAAGGTAGATTTTCTTAATAGGCGAATACTTCATTTCAGCACCTACCAATGTACGTCTTATTTAGCTCTGGCATGTTTAGTATAGCATCAATTTTTGATTGATCTATTTCAATACATCGATGTCGAACAATGAAGCCAAGAAATTTTCCAGAAGTAACACCAAATGCACACTTTAATAGGTTCATTTTCAACTGGTAACACATCCCGCAAGTCTTGTGGATGATCATCTCGTTTCTTTGTTTTGACAACAAGGTCATCCACATAGCATTCCATTTGCTTATGCATCATATCATCAAAGATCTTTTGCATCGCCCGTTAAAAAGTTGCTCCGGCATTTTTTAATCAAAACGGCATGACCTTGTAACAATATATGCCCTTAGGAGTACGGAATGTCGTGAGCTCTTCGTCTTTTGGATTCATTCGAATTTGATTGTACCCTGAAGACCCATCTATGAAAGATGGAACTTCGTATCTGGTAGTAGTGTCCACCATCAACTCTGTTATCAGAAGTGGAAAATCATCTTTCGGACAAGCTTGATTCAGATTTCTAAAGTCAACACAAACTTTTAATTGTCCATTCTTTTTCATGATTGGAATGATATTAGCAATCCAAGTTGGGTACTTAACTTCACGTATGAACCCAGCTTCAATAAGTTTGTTGATCTCTACTTTAATTTGTGGAATCAATTCTGGTCGAAATCTTCTTTGGGGTTGTTTGATCGAGCGAACTCCATGCTTTACCGCAAGATGATGCACTGCAACTTTAGGATCCAACCCTGGCATTTCTTTGTAGGACCATGCAAATACGTCTTTGAATTCTTGGAGCAGGTTGAAGTACTCGAATTCCTCCATTTGACTGAGAAGTGCACTTACAAACACCTGTCTCATATCTTCTTCTTTTTCCAAGTTTAACTGCTTCAAATCATCTACGGTAGCTTGCCCCCCTTCTTAGAATGTTGGTGGAGTTGGTTTAGGTTCATTTGCCGTGGTTGAATTTTCAAATTCAGAATATGAGTCAGAGGCTTCTTCAAAAACAGTGTGATTAATTGTCACATCTTCTTTATGCTCGCCATTCTTTTGAGATGAGACAGTTTTCCGATTCCTATTTCTTCTTCTTGACTGTTGAGGCTTCAAATTTGAATTAAAAGTCTTAACTCCAAGTCGAGAAAATGTAGACTGTCTTTGAGAGATAATCCTGCACATTTTTGTCAACTTGAACAGAAGTAAAAGAATCACCACTTAACCTTTGAAAGACGGATGTTCTACCTCTTAGATCAACTATTGTGGAAGTCTCTCTATCCAGCCTTTCGAATACTGAAACTCTGATATTCACATTTGAATTCGATCAAATACTGAAGGTCTTGACTCTTTGGCTATTCTTCAGCAGTCTCATAGATTTGAATCATGATTGGATTTGAGGACACCTTCTTGACTTTAATTTTTCTTGGTGGACCTGGATTATATCCCAATCCATACTTTGGTTATGCAATAAATAATCCACTAGAATCTGAAGGAACACGTCCACCTTAAAGAATAGCATCAAGATCACCCAGTTTACGAGGCTCTCATTTCCCAAATCCGACATTCTCGAACAACTTCTTAACTTGCGGATTGTAATGTTCCTTAAAAGTTTGTTTCGGATCTTAAACTTCTTTGACATGTGGCATGTTTTGTTTGGATGAATTAGAGATACAGATCTTTTCTATATTCGGAATATATGTTGAAACTTTGCTAGTCTAGAACTGTAACAAGTTGATAGGGCAGAGCCAATTTAGGAATGTTGGATATCGAAAAAGTTAATTCTTTTCTCAATACCTTAACATCTGTGGACGTCGTTTGAGGTTGTTTGCCTTTGGAGAGCTTTCCACAATTAAGTTTCGATCTACCTATCCTAAGTTGATGAGGCAACACTACAATAAGTCGGTAATCATTGTTTGTATCTTCTTTAATTTCAAATCCAGCTGCGGACATTCTTGCTGAATGAAACTCTTTACCTTCCGAGTAGAACTTAGCATCTGCAAAATAAGATTCTTCTTTGAGGAATAGTTTTGACTCAGCTACCATAGATTTGACTTATCCATATCGACTATACTTGAAACATTGATGTCAAGTTGAAGACACCACTTCAATTTCATACAGCCAAACACGTCCAAGGAGCAACTCATATGATGTTTTGGCAACAATGACATGAAAGAGAGCTGAGGTATTTAACTCTCCTATTTGCAACTTCAGGCGAATCATGCTAATGGCTCGCTGGCCCTTTTGATGGAATCATTGAATTATGATATTGTTCTTTGATAGATCACCAACATTTATTCTAATCTTCTTCGTTGTTTTGATTGGCATAATGTTTACAGCAGAGCCATAATCAATCATTATTCGATGCAATTTACATTCTTAGATACAACCATTGACATATAGTGGTCTATTATACAAGCGAGATCCAAGTTGTAAATTGTCATCGTTGAACGTGATGGTGGCCATACAGTCTTGGTAAGTTGTAGATTTAATTAGTTCGAGTACTTTTCCTTAGTAAGCTTCTGGATCAATCAATGTTGCGATTAGAGCTATACGATCATCAAAAGAGAGATTAAGAGCATCTGCCAGGCTCGTGCTGGAAGGAATGTTACTGAGTTGTGAAATGACCTTCTTCATTTTTGAACTCTTTTTTGATACATTTTTTGACTCACTTCCTCCATCTACATCGATGACATTGGAAGTGAAACATTTTTTGTCAAAGAAACTCTTAGGAAAATATTCTCCCAGGGTTACTGGTCTAGAAAAAGGACGTGATGTAGCATTCGCTTCTGTTGATTTTGTGTTTGCTCTTGCTTTAACTTTGGTTTTCCTCTTTTGACTGTTTCTTGGCTTTCTTCTTGGTTTTCCTTCATGGGTGTCAGGACTTGGAAGCTGTGGAGCTTTCTGGTGGCGTCTTTTCACAAGATTACATGCCTTCGACTTTTTTCAGATGATACTTTCTCAATAGATTGACCTTTCGTACTCCATGCTCCCAATGTCAATCCTGCAAGATGTACATAAGATGATTTTTTACCTATTTCATTTGATCTCTGATATTTATCTTTCTTACTTATGAAGGTAGACCATCCATCACCAATTTCATCTTCAGACTCAGAATCAAAATCCCAAACGTCTAGATCATCAGTCATGATTTCATAAAAGGTTGGACGATTACCGCTATCTAGTTTGACCATCTCTGGATAAACATACGTGATGGTGACTTCTTCGTCTACTTTGAGTTCTACCGGAATAGCTCCTTTCGAAAGTTGATGTCCAAATTCAGCCATCTCGGACAATGACTTTCCGGCATCATATGGAGTAAGGAATGTCTGCCCCTTGCTTGAAATGAGAATTGGGTCAAATGATCCAAACGAAACCATTGAACAACTAACAGTTGGGTTTTCACCAGTTTCAAGTTTGATTTTATTTTCTTTGTCTAAGCGGACAATAAGATCCTTTAGCACAAAACACCTCTCCACTGATTTGATGGAATCTAAAATATTTAGGATGGTCAACTTGACCAGCCTCTTCAGGCCTTTTTGGTGCTGGAAGTTCAATTATCTTTTGTTCAAGGAGTTGATCTAAAATCCTGAAAATTTCAGAGTCTGAGAATTGATACTTTTTTTCTTCAAGTTCCTTCAGAGTAAGAAGACCCTTCATTTGGACTTATACTTTGTTGGGTCTGAACTCCAGTTTTGGCTTTGGGCCTGGATTTGAACCTCATTTTTTTTAAAGTGATTTTTGTAGGAAGAGTGGAAATTGTCATGGCCTCTTTGGGCTTACCTGACTTACCATCCCTCTTGATTTCTTTCTTGGGATATTTCTTGTCACGTAGATTACTCAGTAAGTAACTTCCGTGTCTTGCAATCTGGATTTCTAGATCATGGGCACACGTAGCCAACTCTTCAAAAGAGTGAGACATATTTGCTTGGAGATTGTAAAGTAGTCCCCAATGCATATCTTGGACACACATGTCAATAGAGGATGCTTCGCTGATAGGTTCTTTGCAGTTAAGAACAAGATTTCTCTATCTTTCGATATACTCTTCAACCAACTCCTCATTACTCTGTTTTGTTCGGGCAAGTTCTGGAAGGCTGACTATTCGCCTGGTACTTTAGAAGCGTGTTAGGAACTCCCGCTCAAGTTGATCCCAACTATCAATTGATCCAGTCGGTAAGTCTGTATACCATCCAAATGTTGCGCCTCTGAGGGAGCGTACAAACTGCTTCGCCATGGTGTCTAGATGTGTCAAGACGGGCGGGCTGGCCGAACTTCCATCGGCCCACCCGCCTCGACCCGGAACCGCGGGCCGGCCCGTGAACTGGGCAGGTTGTTCACGGGCTGAGGAGGCCAACCCGTGGGCCGAAGAGGCCGACCCGTCAATCGCTTTGATTTTTTTTTTTAAAAAAATAAAATGGCTAGAAAAGTCTAACTTTCATATTTGAAATGATATTTTAAAAAAATGGCAAGAGAGCCGTTTAAAGTGAAAAATGTGACAGATGCGTGATGTTTTAGTCTTTAAATAAATAAATAAAAATAGAAATTGAATTAACAAATTAACAAATGTGAATTTATCATTGTTATATATTTTTTATTTAGTAATTTAACACATTTTTTGTTATATATGTAAACATTTTTTAAAAAAATTACAATAAGTAACTAAATTTGTTTAGTAATTTCAAAAAAAAATTAATTTTTTATTCATACCGGCCGAACCGAGTCGAACTGCGGCCCACATGGGCTCGACCCGGATGGGCCAACGGGTGAGCCGGGCTCGTGTTCAATTTTTGTGGGCTGGGTTGACCTGGCACACAACCCGTGGTAGCGCTGGCTTTTTCCAATGCGGGCCGTTACCGGGCTTCATCAGAGGCGGGCCGACCCGGCCCACCTGACCTGGATTGACACCTCTAATGGTGTCATTGTAGGTGCCAGCGTTGTTACATGTTTCAATGAAATGAGCAACATGTTGCTTTGGGTTTCTTTTTCCATCGAAACATTGGAACTTCGGAGGTTTGTAACCAAGCGGCATCCTCATTTCTTCAATTCGATGGCTGTAGGGTTTAGCATAAACCAGTAAAGATTGTGGCGAACCACCATACTGGGCACGGATTGTGTCAGCATTCATATGCTAGAGTTGTTGGACAGACAGAAAGCCAACAGAGAGTTGAGTTGTATCACGCAACACATTTTGCACTACCGTCCGGTCATGCATATCTTGCTTCTGTTGGTGCTCTTGGATTTCTGGATCCTTAGTTCTGGAAGTTGCATTTCTTCGACTATCTTCCGTCAATGGACTTTGTAGTTTGAGTTGGTGCATAAGGGTGGAAATTTGTGCATCTTTGTCTTCCAAGGATTTTGTTTGCTTTTCAATGGCCAAGGCCATTTGCTGAATTCGATCATCAGAGTTAGGTGTCATTTCTACGACCATCATTGGCTCAAGAGATTCTTCAGAGGTGGTATAATCACCCCATTTTCGTGGAGTAGTGACATGTGTGGATCTGGACATGGATCCATTACTGGAATGAGAGCTGGAATGAGAACCTTTTGCTAAGTTCATGGATTTTTCTGCACAACAGGAACTGGACTTCCTGGACTTGAAAATTTTAACCTTGCCCTTGTTAGAAAACTTCCTCAATAGAGAAACCAACTGAGTTTTCCCGGTCTTCGTCTGGGCTTTGGTTGCATGAAAAAGCTCAGCAAGTGTTTTCTCGGACGGCGTCTCGACTTTTTTTGATTTTTCGCCTGCCATAGTTGATGTAGTGATTGACTTGAAGATTTCACAGAATCAGAAGATGAGAGGGCAAAAAAGGTCCCACCGGGCGTGCCAAGAAATTTGTATAACAAATTTCGTGTATTAAAATACAGAAATTGCTACAAATTGGAATTATGATAAATTACAAAGTGGATGATCTTTTTGTGACTGCGTAGCTACAGAATCCTCTGATTAACGATCCGAGTATTGAAGACAAGGGGCCACGTGGCTTGAATCCAATACTTCGAAACTTGTTGAAAATTTGATTTGGTTGAACCTTCAATGCTTGAACTTGACTTGTATTTGATTTATAAAGAAGATTTTGATCTTCTTGGACTTGCTTCAATTTGAAAAAGATTTTGATCTTTTTGAGATTTCCCAGGTTTTGAATTTTCTTCCGGGTTGTGGATTTTCTCCTGGACTAGCTTCTAAACTTTTGGCTTTTCTTCTGCTAGAATTTTAACTTGTGATTTCTCTTGGACGTAATGTCCTATTTATAGAGAAATCTCAAACTACCAACTTTCCATTTATAACCATCCAATACGTATTAAATATAAAAGTGGGACTAATTTTCTACGTGGTTTAATTTTAATACGAATGTGTCATAATAGACTTGGGCTTTAATAAATTTAAATAGACTATTTGTTTTTAATAGGCCAAGCCCATTTATTTATTTTATTTTATTTTTTATGTCTACAATTATTATTATTATTCTTATTTTGGGTAGCAAGTTTAAGTATTTTATAAAATTTAAAAGATAAAAATAAAAAAAAAAAAAGTCTCTTTCATAGTCTGGAATTGGATTTCGTAATTTGGTTTTGTCATCAATTTGATTGTTGACATTGTTGGATAGGGTTCATCATAGATGAATAATGTTTTTAACCGCAAAGGCTACCGATTCTCATGCTAACTATGCATATTGAGATACAAGATGTTGCAGAAGGTTACATGTCCAAAAGAAAGAAAAATGTGGCAAAAAGTCGTCCCAAAAAAGAATGATGTGGTAAGAGGCCCTTTGTCTCAATCAAAGTACACGTCTTGCTCTTATGTTAACATTTCTATTTCTTGATACATCAAAATCTCCCTTCAAAATTTAATTATCATGTAGAATATCTTCACTCTAAATAATTACATGCAAGTCTATAGAACATAGAAGGATGGGATGTCCAGGGGCGGAGGTTGGGGGGAGGGGGGTCCTGGTCTCCCCCAGGACCCCCCAACTTTCTGATTTTTTTTTTAAATTTTTTAATTTTTTTAATAACCAACCAAAACAAAAAAAAAATACTAGAGTCCAAACCCAACAATAAATGAACTAAACAAATAAAACCCAATAAAATTGATTCATCTAACATCACTTGTTCTTCTTCACAGACACGGTTCACGTCTTCAGCTTTTTGACACAAAAAAAATTGATTGGGATTTCATCTTCAGCATTTTTCACTTAAGCTGTAGATTTTTTTCACTTAAGCTGGGGAAGACCAGGACCCCAATCTTTCTGATTTTTATTTTAAATTTTTTAATTTTTTTAATAACCAACCAAAAAAAAAAATACTAAAGCCCAAATCTAAGTATCATTAAATTTAAAGCAAATTAACTCGACCATTTACCCACTCACCCCACCCCCCACAACACACACAAAGCAAAAAAAAAAATGACTAGAGCATGTTTTGTATGCAATATCGAACGTGAGTAAATACTAAATAGTATTAAAAAATAAATAAATAAATAAATAAAAAAGAACTATCAAATTGTGTCTACTATAATGTCCGGTCCAATTCAGTATTGTGCAACAAACATGTCATCATGTTTTCAAGGTAGCAATTCCAATACTTTCAGTTTCTTCCCACATTCGAACTTGCTTAGTTAGATTCTTTTTCCTTTCAAGAAAAACTTCAAGTTCTGCAGGATAATATGAAGAAGGCATTGTGCATGGAGATGAATCTGCAGGATTTTTCACCATTGAATGTTTCCTAAATTTCTTCCTAGAACCTTTGACAGAACAAACCATTGTCTCTGAGCACACTTCAACAGCCCCTTCTGGCACAGTTGGTTTATATTTCATAAGTTTAGAATATTCATTTAGCAGATGGAACATGTAGTCATAAACATATTTCAATCTTAATTGTTCCTGAACATATTTGCTTCCTGTCTTTCCAATCTCTTGTGCCTGTAGACAGACCAACAGTCGAAAATTAACAAAAGAACAAGAATATTTTGTGTCGTATGTAAATTTTGGATAACGGTATTTTAGAGGGTTTTTAGCCTTTGATGCAGAACCGGAAAGAGAAAGTAGAAGAGAGATGGACTGAAGGCAAAGAGACAACACGAGATATACTTTTTCCTTGCTTGTAAGTAAACATTTTACTTTTTTTGCTTACTCTAAAAATAAGTAACTCATTATTTCCAATTTTGAACTATTTTAAAACTTACTTGTTTACATATATGTAAACTTAATTATAAGCGAACATTTTAAGCTTAAATATGGTGGGATATGCTTAGTTTTGGTAGAAAAGAGAGTCACCTTATTCATATGTTTGTTGCCCCATTCGACTGCGAATTTGATAGATTTACACTTGTTATGCTCATTTATTGGCCAGTAATGGATTGTGGGAAGCAAACTTCTTGTGAAAAAATCATAGTAGCGAGGGTTTATGATCAGACTCATAGAATCACAGGCTAAGATATATTTTTCACTGACAGACCACGAAACTCCTTCGACGTAAATTTTGTATCTGCATATGATCATATGAAGAAATTAAATCAGCTAAAAATAATAAACAGTAGATAAATTAAGAGAGTTATGTGAAATTCATGCATGCCTGTGAGTGCATTGGCTTGCTAAATCTGAAGTTTTGAATCCATGTTTTCTCTCATGCACCCAGTCCTGCAGATGAAAATTATCAGCATATCTGAGTAGGATTGTAAACGGGGCGAGGGGCGCAAATAGGCTTGGCTGGGCTAGTGCCGGTCCACCACGGTCCGATTTACACCTCTATGTCAAAGTCTGCAATATACTACTTCAAGTCTTCAAGGGAAACGAATATGGTTCGATGTTATCAGAAGAAAAGGATCGTTAAGTCCCGTGAAGTGGGCTTCGGGAAGGTCAATAAAAGAACTTGTTCTTCCGATATTTCTGAGTTATGGAGACTATCACAACATGGTAGGCAAAGATTCTAAATTCAAGTCACCGTAACTCACTGATGAAAATCCTACTTTTCTAGCTAGCAGTCAAAGAAAAAATGAACACATCCTGCACGTGAAGGATAGGAATCCTTTCTTACCACTTTGTCGATTCGAGTATTCCACTCCGAGGCATTGCATTTCACTAAGTCGCGTCTTGCAGCGCTTAACATGGTGTTACCTTTCCAATAAGCATTAGGTTCTCTGTCACTCCATTTGATTCTGCTGTTGCCTGCTTGCATATCCTCTTTCAAGATTTCCCATGGCTTGATATTAAGCTCTGGCCTGCATAATCAACAAAACATACATAGCCTATTGAGTCGTTGAAGAAAGGTCCGTTCTCACTTTTGAAGATAGAATCTAATAAATAAATTTACGAGGTAGTTCAACATAGTATTAGAACAAATAAAAGTTTTAGAGTTAAGTCTCATCGTGACTCATTTATGAAAATTATGGGCGTATCAAGCATTTGACAAAAAAATGAATCTGACCTATATGTGAAGGGTCGTGTTGAACAAGCCCCTTCGTATTTCAACACTGAACAAGCAATTGCTCGTGACAAAACACGAGTACACATAAGTCTTGCAGTCAAATCTTTCCACTACCCATTTATGAAAATGCATGTATCATACCTTTGGTTAATTTGATTTGAGCGTGAAGGGTTGCGCCCAAAGATAAAAATATAAATAAATAAATGCATCTTGTCTATTAGATCAAACTCTTAGATGAGATGGTTGAGCACGACTAATTACAAAAAGAGAAAATGTTTACCAACCCCAAAAGGACCAGTCTGGAAAAACGATATCAAAACTCGAATCATCTCCACAGTAATGAAACAACGGCGGAGGAGGATACAGAGCCTTTGATAGTCCATAATCGCGTTTTTTGATCACCGTCTTGTCGCCGCACTCGAACATTAAATCCAAGTCCGGTAGCTTCCCAGGGTACAACCTAAGAAGCTGCAAAATCCCCCATATTGTTACAGCATCTCTAGTTTGGAACACCTCTTTAAACTTTTCTATATATACTCTCCCATTCACTATGACTATGTTAATATGTGCCTTTTCTTTCGCTTTTTCGACCATTTCCTTCGTAATTCCTGTAACTTTCCATGGTCTTAAATCCTCATGAATCCATTTAAAGTATTCTGGACATGATTCTGATGGAGAATTGTTGTCTGTACTAATGTTTGTCAAAGGTGAAATGTCTGAACATTTGAGGGAACAATCAAATTCTGATGAATATGTCTGAGATGTTCCAAGGAGTAGAAATTTCTTCTGAAGTGAACCTGATATTATAGACTGAAAGATCGAAACATCAGAACAAGGCTAAAAACAAATACGAAATATGTAGCACTAGACAGTATTGCACAGGACAGAAAAAAAATAAAATAAAATCCAAAAACCGACATAAATGTGAGAGCTACGTCCACTTTACCACGGCCAGTTTTCACTAATAATGAGGAAGATAGATATGAAGTCATCTCAAGAATCCCACTCACATAAAACACCGGTCTATCAAAAGTCCTTTATATAGTAGGCTATTGGGTCGATTCTGATCGAGGGAAATTGTACAATATGATTACGCTCCACAAAAATCAACAATAACATTGTCGAGTGGCGTCTAATCCAATGTATCAAATATGCAATAAAAGGAAACAAAAGAAAACAGAAATTTCACAATGAAAGATGAAACAAGAAATGACTTACAACATTGATCCATCTGGTTATTGTGGCTATTACAACAAGGATGACAAGAAAAAAGGCAACTGTTGTTTGAACCCCTATCTTCGCCGGCCGCCGGTCAACCATTTTAGCACTGTTTCATCCAATCAAAAACCATAAATAAAGGCCTTTTGGAATGGCTAGAGAACGAATATGATATTGATATTTTTTTTCCTCGAAAGCGACTGAACAACTGATCACAGATTTATGTCCAATCTTAGCAGTCTCCTTTTGTATGATTTGAACAAAAAATTATTAAATTTTCTGTTTGGTGTCAAATGAATCATATAATATTTGAGAATCTTATTGTGAATCAATACAGTAACCAGTAAAAATTAATGCTTCTGGAGAGAGAAATATATTTGTATCAACATAAATATATCATTGCGAAATATTAGCATTTGGATCTATTTGGAACATTTGTTTGTGGGATTAGGTTTGAATTGGCCACAAAATGACATAATTTATGTTTTTATATACATAAAAGATTGAGAAATCTTGGGGTTTGAAGCCACGTGGAACATTTTTTTCTTCTTCTGAGATTAGGATAAATTTTATGGTTGAAACGAAAGACATATTAGAATTTGTTGATCTCAAAATCTGGGTGATGAGGTGACAATTTTTGTTAGTAATGTTTTGGTGGTAAGATCGTGTTTGGACTTGACCGAGGTGAGACTTGAATATAAGGTGTAAAGTGAAGTGATATTGATCTAAGAAAACATGTCTATTATGTCAAGTTACGTGTTCGTGTTCGTGTTCGTGTTCGTGTCACCCAATCACTTAACAAAATGGTGATCAATGTTTCGGCTATTGGGGTCTTTGATAGTTTTTATTTTTCTATTTTTGATAAAAAGAAAAAGAAAGAAAAGAAAAGAAATCATTGGCCTACGTGGCTTAGCTCAACATGTTCTAACATCAGTTGGACTCGTGAGTAGTTAATTTCGAAGTATGAATTTTTTTTGAATAATGCTATTTATTATTATTAGTGCCCTATTTAACGCCGCATACACTAATGATTATCACCAATTATGATAAATAACATTACTCATTTTTTTCGCGTTGAGCCTACATGAAAAGTGGGTAGTGCTAGGACAAACACGAAGCCACGAAATTTGGTAATCCGTCTCTAAATTCAAAAAACGTAGATTCATGAAGCTGCAATTTGGATTATCGTAGAATAAAAGGGGTTTGTCAATAAGTTAGTTTTTTAAAAAACCCATAATTGTGAATTTTTTCTAGTATATTATCAAGTGTCAACTTTGCTAGGTAATGCATTGCTAAATACTAGAAAAGATTCCTTTGTTCGTAGATAATGTCGGGAATTCCATACAACGAATCGGCTAAGTATGAATTTTCGAAAATTTATACTTTGGGCCGATCTTTGTACAAGTCAGTCAGAGGAAGAAACAAGCAAAATATTCGTTAAAAATCATATATTACCTTTGAAACGTGATCAACGTAGTTGGCTCTCACCACTAATCTTCCAGTCTATTCTCAAGTACGAAATAAGAAACGAGTATGAGCACATTAATTATCTAGATTTGTAAACAGAATATTTATAGCATTGAGATTTGAGTATATTAAAAAAAAAAAAAAAAAAACTCATGCTCCCAATTTATAAAGGAGATGATCATTGGAGAGTCCAAATTGAATTTTAATGCACGAGTCCTATTTGGATTCTCTCAAATCATATCGACATATATCACAAAATCTGAGTTGGGATACCAAAACTTACATGAATTTTTAAAATCTATTCAAATTTATCCTCCTTATATTTGAATAGATTTTAAAAATTCATGTAAATTTTGGTGTCCCCAACTCAGATTTTAATAGATTCAATTGAAATTTAGGTGTCCTCAATTCAGATTTTAATAGATTCAATTGAAATTTAGGTATCCTCAACTCAAATTTAAATATATTTTTTTGAAATTTAGGTGTTCTCAATTACTAGTGGATTTATAAAGATTTCAATAATTATAATATTTAGGAAGGTGTCCACAACTCAAATTTTAAAATATTTGTTAATATTTATGAATTTGAATTAATTTCATGAATTTAAATAGAATTCGGTATCCTCAACTCAGATTTTAAAAGATTTGTTAATATTTATGAATTTGAATGAATTTCATAAATTTGAATAAGATTCTACCGAATTTATAAGATTTCAACAAAATTCTATATTATAGGAGGGTCTCCTCAACTCAGATTTTAAATGATTTGTTAAAATTTATGAATTTGAATGGATTTCATGAATTTGAATAGAATTCCACAGAATTTATAAGATTTCAACAAAATTTTATATTATAAATTTCAATGTATTCTTATGTATATTTATAAATTTTCATGGATTTATGGTCTTTTTATTAAAATAATAATTTTACATTATTTTTATTCTAAAAAATTTAAATGACTGTCATACGTAAACAAATATTTTGAATAGAATTTTGACAAGAAAAAAATTCTTGAAATATAAAGAAGTAAAAATTCTTTTCAGTCAAAGAGATGAATGATTCAATGGATTGGAAAGTATATCAATCCGACAATTGTGTCAACTAAGCTCTTACGGAATAAACTAATAAATAGGTCATCCGTCATCTCTAAGCTCGAAGCATAATTAGATCCATTGTTTGGAGGATTCACATTACTATTATCTATTTCCTCAGTTTTGAATTTTTTTTTAAAAAAAAGTTGATTAAAGAGCAAGGCTTCTTGAAAAAAAAAATTGAAATAAAGTTTAATTTTCACTTTCTTTCTATGTCTTTTTTTATAAAATTTTTCCTTTCATATCCGAGACTAGATGATGGATATTTAGGTTCTATTTTCTTCCAAAATCAGTTGTTTAACCATCTTGTATAAAAATTTATTTTATAGCTTAAAAAAATAATTTACATGTGTCACAGTTGACGAGTAAATATTTTTAAGTTCAAAAAAAAATTTAGCGCTATACTGATTTTATAGTCCAATATCTAATTGCCCTATATTGTATTAGATTAATTATCAAATTAATATTTTTCAGTCCAATTGTTTGGTTCAACGAATGGTCATGGAGCACCAAGTGTTTGACAAATGTACAAATAAATAAATAAACCAATAAACTTCCATGCATTATAAATTAAACATCAAGAACAAAAATTTACTAAAAAAAATTTGTAGTACAAATTGAGGAGAGAGACGAGAGGAAGAGATGCGTAATAGAAGAGTCAGATTGAAATTTTGAAGGGGTGGGGATAGAATTTCTAAAAAATTTAATATTCATATTTAGAGCATCTTCAATGTACTTCGTCTATTGCTTTTTAGACGTGCCACATAAGCATATATAGACGGAGTTATAAAAAAACATTCTTCAATGCATGCTGACGAGGATTCTGTCTAGCTGATTTTAGCACATTAAAAATAAACTCTATCTAGAAGTCCGTCTAAATTTATACAGAGTGACTCAGTAAATTTAGACTAATTAAATAGATTCTAAACGGAGTGACTCAGCCCTATACATTATTAGATTAATTATCTAATTAATATTTTTCAGTCCAATCATTTGGTTCAATGAATGGTCATGGAGCATCCAGTGTTTGACAAATGTACAAAAAAATAAAAATAAAAAATCAATAAACTTCCATGCATTATAAATTGAAAATCAAGAACAAAAGTTTACTAAAAAAAATTTGTGGCACAAATTGAGGAGAGGGGAGAGATGCGTAAGAGAAGAGTTTGATTGAAATTTTGAAAGGTTGGGATAGAATTTCTTAAGAATTTGATATTCATATTTCTAGTAATCCATGCAAACTTGTTTAAGGGGGTGTCATCAATTTAGATTTGAATGGATTTTAAAAATTCATGTAAATTTTGATGTCTCCAACTCAGATTTAAATAGATTTTTTAGAAATTTAGGTATCCCCAAATACTAGTGGATTTCTAAATATTTCATTAATTAGAAGATTAAACAGATTTACATGGATTTTAAGTTCATAAATATGAATACCTAATTCTTTAATAATTTTAATCCCACCCCCTCAAAATTTTAATCCAACTCTTCTCTTAAGCATCTCTCCATCTCCCATCTCTCTTCAATTTGTGCCACAAGTTTTTATAGTAAACTCTTGTTCTTGATTTTCAATTTATATTAGCATCGAAATTTATTGAATTTTTTATTTTTTATTTTAATAATTTTTTTGTACAATTGTCAAACATCGTCTTTGAAATTTCATTCTTGATGCCCTATAACTATTCATTGAACCAAACAATTGAGCTGAAAAATATAAATAATTTATTGGTAAATATTAATTAAATAATTAGTCTAATACCATATAGGACGATTAGATATTGGACTGTAAAATCAATATAGTACTAAAAAAAAAAAAATTGAACTTGAAAATACTTACTCGTCAACTGCAACACATATAAATTATCTTTTTAAGCCATAAAATAATTTTTTATACAAGATGATTAAACAACTGAATTTTATAAAAAAAAAAGAATCATAAATATCTATCATCCAGTCTCGGATATGAAAGAGAAAATTTTATAAAAAAAAACAAGTAGAAAGAAAGTGAAAATTAAACTTTATTTCAACTTTTTTCAAGAAGTCTTGCTCTTAAATCAAATTTTTTTTTTTTTTTTAATTCAAAACTGAGGAAATTGATAATAGTAATGTAAATCTCCCCAAAACAATAGATCTATTTGTGCATTGAGCTTAGAGACGAAGGATAACCTATTTATTAGTTTATTCTCTAGGAGCTAATTAGTTGACATAGCTGTCGAATTAGTATACCTCCTAGTCCATCGGATCATTCATCTCTTTTATTGAAAAGAGTTTTTACTTCTTTATATTTCAATAATTTTTTTCTTTCCAAAATTCTACCCAAAATATTTGTTTATTTAGGATAGTCACTTGAACTATTTAGAATAAAAACAATGTAAAATTACTCTTTTTAATAAAAAGATCACAAATCTATGAAAATTTATAGAAATCCATAAGAATATATTGAAATTTATTGTTGATGACACCCCTAATTATTTAATTAATATTTACCAATAGAATATTTATATTTTTCAACCCATTTGTTTAGTTCAATAAATGGTGATTGAGCAGTGTTTGACAATTGTACAAAAAAAAATTTAAAATAAAAAAAAATAAAAAATTCAATAAACTTCGATGCTAATATAAATTAAAAATCAATAACAAGAATTTACTACAAAAACTTGTGTTACAAATTGAAGAAAGAGGCGAGAGGAAGAAATGCGTAAGAAAAAATTTTGATTGAAATTTTAAGAGATGGAGATAGAATTCCTAAATAATTTGGTATTCATATTTATGAGTTCAAAATCCATGCAAATCTATTTAAATCTTTTAATTAATGAAATATTTAGAAATACACTAATAATTGGAGACACATAAATTTCTAAAGAATCAATTTAAATCTAAGTGAGAACACATAAATTTCAATTAAATTTATTAAAATCTAAGTTGCGGACACCAAAATTTATACTAATTTTTAAAATCTATTCAAATTAGTTGAGGACCCCCCTCCCTCCTCCTCCTCCTCCCTCTCTCTCTCTCTCTCTCTCTCTCAAAATCTCATAGAATCAACGAGTTTCAATATATCAATTCTCAATGTTCTATCAGAATCAACTAGCATCTATTTTATGTTCTTCTATTTCGTTGTTTCCCTCTTCATCACCCTATCCAAAACATGTATAATCACGTTTCATTTTAATAAACGGATTTCCCAAAAACAATACAGAATGGTTAAATACAATTAATTTATCAATAATCGGCATCTCAATTACTCTAATCTCCATTAACATCCAACTATGGAAATTACTTAGCAAATAAAATCACAAAAATATAAAAAAGGGTTTATTGTTTCTTGATTTGCTTATCCCAATACTCATTCTCCCATGCCTCAACTTCCTTTGTGGACTTGACCCTTGCATCAATAAAAGACTTCAATTCTTGGGGGTCATAGGGTGGAGGCATTGTGCATGGAATTGAATTACTTGGAGAATTCTCTAAGGATAATTCCATGAATTCCTTCCAAATCCCATCTGCAGGGCATACCATTGCTTCTGCACAAAGCTCTATTGCATTTGGAGGAATTGTGGGTTTGTATTTAAAGAGCTTGGCATATTCATCTAGAAGATGAAATATGTAATCATACACATTTTCCATCTTTAGATCATCATGGATAAAGCTACTCCCAGCTTCTCCAATGGCCTTTGCCTGAAAACCCACAAAAGTTAAATCAAGAAATCTCTATAAAAGCACGTAAATTTTAGTCAGTAATGGACAATATTAACGAATAAAAAGAAAATTGTAGTGTCCAGTATTACATACCAAATATACTTAGGTATGTATGATGTTATTGGCATGTTTGGTATGTTTGACTCGATAGAACTAAGACAAGATAATTGATAAATTTTGATACATGTTTCTTTTTCTTATTTGTGTCTAGCTATGTTCAGTTCAACGTATCAAATGTGTTTATAAGTACGATAAATTGATGCAAATTTGATCGCTTAAGATTAATAGTTCTAAAACCAGGTACAAATTCAACATAAAAGTCAATGCAAATATTTCTTCGGAACTCAATGACAAACAGTAATAGCATTATATCTCGAGAAATGAAATTTTCATGTCACTAGTGTAGTAATGTATTTCTTCGACACATCACCACACTTGTATCCTTGTGTGGAACAAACACTGCGTATTATGAGCAATGTTTGGTATGGCGGACTCCAGAGAATTAGACATAATTGAAAAAGACACACATACGACCAAAGTTATTAGTTATTCCATCAAATCTTGTTTAACCCAGTATACCAAACATACCATACCAGTTTAGAGTTACATCAATAGCTATCACGTTTTTTACATTTTTTATAGGTGGGTTATGAAAAAGAATTTACCTTTTGAGTATGATTGTTGCCCCATTCAACAGCGAATTTAAGAGACTTGCATTTGTCACTGTCCCTAACTGGCCAATAATGTTGCTGTGGAATCATGCCTCTTATGAAGAAATCATGCCAACGCTGTGTCATTAGCAATGTGGGCGAGTCACAGGCTAAAATATATTTTTCACTAACAGACCATGCCCATCCTTCTATATAAATTTTGTATCTGAAAATAAACATAAATTTAATTTAGATATTAGAGAATTTAAAGCATATGGGTCCACCCCCCACCCCGGGAAAATTAATTCTAGCATTTAGGTTCCCAAACTTCCATTTTTCTTAACTGTGTTGCAGGAAATGGAGAAGGAAATAACTTTCAAATAAGTCATCACGTCCAAAACATGTGACTGCACGAAATTGTGCAAATAAATTCCATTAAATTACTATAAAGTGTGACAAAATACATAAAATGAAAGAAAATAGAGAGAATTTAAATCGAAGTTTTAACCTGTGGGTGCATTGGTCTGCAACATTTGATTGCTTGTAACCTATTTTGGCCTCCTTATTCCAATCCTGAGACATAATTGAAAAATATATATAACTATTGAAGCTTAAAATTTAACCCAAACTTCCCCTAAACCAACCTTATGCTACATATTTTAATTATACACCTACCAGTCTTAGTTTTTGTATATCAGTAGGTGAATTGTCTAATCAATTAATTAAAAAAAAAAAACCTAAGAAACTCTCATCAATTCTTAAAAGAAATGTAAAGATTCCAAGGTATCAATGATCACTTACAAAAGAGCACCATATACTTTTATTCATTCTCTATATATAACATATATCTAGATTCTTGAGATTTTTCTTATATTCTTTCTCATTTCCATTAAAATATTACCAATATGATACTTCTAGGAATACACACAGAATACGATTTTATTCAAACTCAATTCTCCTTTCCGCAAAGCACTTGGAAAAATCAAGTATAGCAGATGTCAATCTGGAAGTCAGTAGTCTTGTACTTATGTTGAATGTTCGACTTTACATCCTTCTCTAAAGTACTTTATTCGTTCCTTTCGATTCTAATAAACTTTTTAATTTAAAAAAACGGACAAGAATTTTTTAGCGTAAAATGCAGACTTACTTGAACGTAAAGACGGGTGTTCCAGTCATTTCTATCAGTAACATTGCACTTCATAAGGTCAGCCCTCCATGGACACACGTTGGGATTTCCTTTCCAGTAGGCATAGGGCACTCTATCTTCCCATTTGATTTTCTTGTTCCCTTCTTTCACGTCCTTCAACACTATTCTCCATGGCTTTATATTTGTCTCTGCCCTACAAAAAGAATATATATAAAAAGATTACTCATTCATCAAGTAGTCTCAAAAGTCAAATTCTTCATTGTCAAAATCTATCCTTTTCATGGAGCACATCAAAGTGGTCACATATATAATCTTTGGACATTATTGATATGTTAAGCATGCTGAATTCAATCACACTCAACATGATTGAGAAGAAAAGAAAGTTCAAATATCATGTGTTGTATTGTGCAATGTCATAAAATGAACCCCAGAACGAGATCGGTTTACTAGAAGAGAATAACAATTCTCTATAAAACAATCAAGACTTATAGTAGTTCATAATGGTCCTAACAAGAATTCGACCAAACTAAACCTCGCCCTCCAAACCTACCCTCGGGAGAATAGACGGGGCAATTGAAGTGTCATCCCACAATTACACAAATAATTCAATTTTACTTACTTTGAACTAAAATACTAAAATGTTAAGAGCTCATTTGCCCCTGTTTTTACCATACCATATGTTCCAAGAAAAGTATTTCCTATACTTTCATGACACGTGGAAACGTAGAATACACAAAACTATTAGCATTGTCTATATAAATCTTTTCATGAAAATTAACATCAAATGCATATTTGTGAATTTTTGAATTACCGATCCGTAGTCAATAAATATAAATTAAATTGTGAAAAATGTTTCAAATAAAAAACGCAACGAATACATGTTATTGTTAACCATATGTTCATGCTAGCATTGAGAGCATGTTTAGCTACGCTTCAAAGCAAACATGTTCTGAACCTAAAGTTTTATTTTCAAACATGTTCAAATATGATATAAGTAAAAAGAAAAATTACTTATTTTGAGAGCAATGCAGTTTTTAGTTTCAAAAGGCACTTGTTTGACCTATACATAAATTTATTTATTTATATAAAAAAAAAACTTAATTGATTATAAGTAGTACGTAAATTTTTAAATATTGGCCAAACCAGAACTAAAATGGTTAGGATTAGGGAAGCATTATTACCAGCCCCAGAATGACCAATCTGGGAACACAATATCCAAGCTCTTCCAATCCGAACAGTACCGGAACAGTGGCGGCGGCCCGGAATCCGGCCGCCGAAAATGCTTCGCTTGAATCACCGGCCGGTCATCACAGTCAAACATCAGCTCCAAATCAGGTAATTTCCCAGGGTACCACCTCATAAGCTGTACAATTCCCCACATTGTGAACAAAGCCCTAGTCTGAATCGATTGCCTGAATTTCTCCACATAAATTTTCCCATCCAAAATCACCAATCTGAAATGGGCAGTTTTGCGTGCTTTTTCAACCATTTCCTTTGTGATTCCTCTCTCTCTCCATGGCCTCAAATCTTCGTGAATCCATCGGAAAAATTCTGGGCATTTGGGGTTTAACGAAGGGTTTGGATTTGAGGGTATGTATGAAGTTGGGTAGTTTTTTGGGCATGTATTGGTTTGGTTCCATGTAGAGCAATCGAGAGGGAAATCGATATTTGATGGAGTTCTGCTGAAAATTTGGAGTGCTTTTTGAGAGGAATAGCCTGCGTATCTAGCCTGCAAAATATTGAAGCCAACGTATTTATTAATGTAGTTTGAGCATCTCCAGTGCTATAACGTGGATGCCGCAAAGCGAATTGTAAAATAGAGACGAAAGAGAAGAAGGATTCATGAATTGAAAAAATTATAATAATCCAATTATACAAAAAGATTATAAAAAAATTAAATAAAAAATGATTAAGAAGTAGAAATAAATTATAAAAAATTAAATAAAAGAAAATTAACACTTTTTTTTTCTTGTCATGGAATTATTTTAAGATGATGAGGCAAAGATGATGAAGCAAATTTTTTAATACAATCTACAGTTGCATTAGAAATATTGTTACTTAGGGTTAGGATGGGTTACGTTTGGTAAATTAAATTAAGTCCATGTTTTATTAAGCTTAAATTATAATTTAGGTTAGTCAAACTTGTTAAATATATTTTTTATTCATATATATCGTATACCCATTTACTATCCACACATTTTATAGAACTCACAACTCAGACATACTTAAAAAATAATTTTAAACAAATGATCAAATATGGTCATCTATATTTTTGGCGTTGGGTTGGGTTGGTGTTGACTTGGCCCATCACACTTCTCAGTAGCCCATTTTAAGTGTTTGTTTGATGAAGTTTTGTGTAGATTATATGGTTAATTATATTAATGGTCCCCATTCATTTAGGCTTGTAGCGATTTCATCCACATTCTTGTTTTAGCAAATATCATCTTCATTCTTCCATTTATATTCACAAATGGTCCCCAAATCACGATTTTTCACGATTTTGACAATTCTTGGACAATTTTACCCATTGACTTAAATAATCTAAAATAATAAGAAAAAATACAATAAAAATATTACAAATGGACCCTTAACCTTTTCAAAAGTACAAATAAATCCTAAGCTATTTTATTTTATTTAGATAAGTGTTCATCCCCATCCCCATCCCCATCCCCATCCCCATCCCCATAAGTCATTCCATAAGAGAAATAAATATTATGCAAATGGCTCTCACTCAAACTCCCATCTCTTCCGGATTTCACTTTATCCACATTAATCTTTTCCCAACCATCTTTATTTATCTAATATTTGAAACTCCAATTTTTTTTTCTCTAGATCTACTTCAGTTTTGCTAAATATTATCTCAACAGGGCTATATTCAAGCAGAAAAAATCTGAACCCAATAACCCATTTGAACAAATCTTGTGTTGAGAAGTGGTAGTCCCTTTTTATTGAGAGAACAGAGACAGTTAGGATGCATTTTGTGAGTTCTATGGGGTGAAAAGAATAAGGTTGTACATGGTTTGGGGCAACGGGATAATCAAGTGTTGGTGGATTTCGCTGAAAATATTCATGAATGGACCGTGGATATCAGATTGATGTGACTGAGTGCGATCCATTGAGGGTGAGGGTGAGGGTGAGGGTGAACACTTATATGAATAAAATAAAATAGTTTAGGATTTATTTGTACTTTTAAAAATGTTAAAGGCTCAATTGCAATGTTTTCATTGTGTTTTTTTTCCTATTATTTTAATTTATTTAAGTCAATGGACAAAATTGTTAAAGAATTGTCATAATAGTGAAAAATAGTATTTAGAGACCATCTGTGAGTATAAATGAAAGAATGAAGATGATATCTGCTAAAAAAATAGAGATGAAATCGTTACAAACATAAAAGAATGGTGATCATTAGTGTAATTAACCATAGATTATAAGTAGTGAATCCTAAGAAATATGAAGATAAAAAGTGAATAAAAATTATGAGTCCTACAAAATATGTAGATAAAAATAATGTTTGATCAACTTATAAGTACTTATATATAAACATTAAAAAACATGCTCAATCCATTCTAAGTTGGATCGAGTGGAGATATGGCTTTTGTAGCCCATCATGTTGTTTCTAGACAAGTTACCTTGCACAACTCGTCTAGTTTAACAATTAACACCAATAGGCTTATAGGCAGGCATGTAATATTGATTGTCAACACACTATTCTAATTTCTAAATTACTATTAAACTTTGCGATATTTATTTTTAAAATACCACACTTTTTGTCCCCCCGTATAATGTTCTTTGAGAAACAATATTTGTCGATGGACAAGAAACACAATATTTGTATTATTAAGAAACAAGTTGTGTAATAAAATCTATAAATTATTTTATCAAATATTGAGAGTATACCAGTCTTTGAAGTTTGGACAATTTTTGTGGTCAATAATGTATACCCAAAGAATATAGCTAGGTGGGCATGTAATACTACCATTGAGAAAATACTAATAATTATATTCAAAACCTTATGAAAATATAAATATTTCACGATATTTTCGTTTTTCTTTGAGAAATGTTATTTGTCACCAGATTAAAAAAAAAAAAAAAAAAACTATTTTTAAAAAATGCTAAAAGTAGAAAGAGTATGAGATATGGCTTTTGTACAATGACCAGGAGCTATTAGATATAAAGCTGTCATATAGGTGCATTGAATATGTATCCAAGCAATAGGATTTCTCCCTTAAAATCTCTATTTTGTAAAATGTTATAAGTAATATTGAAAAGGGATTTCCAAACTCATGTCAAAACAATTAATTAAGTCTTATTTATTAGAATATTTTATTTTTAATAATTTTGAATTCCATTACATCTATCATCAAATGAAAAGTCTTTAAAACACAAAAGAAAGAGAAAAATAAAAAAAAAAAAAGGCAAAAAAATTTGAACCTCTTAAAACGACAAGTCAAGTCGACCAATAGGACAAGCAAAGTCCTCTTTACTTTTTCTCCACTCTTTTTGGTTCAAGACTACAAAAGAAAGGAAAAAATCTGCAGAAATTTTGAAATTCTTACATCATAGCAATAAATTTAGAGTCGACTATATAAATAGATGCCACCGACACTAAATATATCTATACAGAAGAGTTAAAACTCTCATAAATCTGCAGCCAATTATGAACCTTTTACGGAAACAAGCCAAGTCTATGACGATGACAAGCTAAGTCCTAATCTCCATACATTGAAGAGCTCTTACAAAACACACAAAAAGATAGAGAGAGGGAAAAAACTGCAGAAAATTTAACGTGTCAACTACATGAACTCTTTTTCTACAATTCCGACACCCAATATCTCTATATTGAGAAGTTTCAAAACTTATAATTAAACACAAAAAAAAAAAAAAAAAACTGCAGCAAATATTTGAGAGATTTTCATGCAGTCTATATGAAAAAGGTTATAAGAAAAAACTTACTAGGTCAAACCAGGCAGCCAAAAACAGCAAAGCAAGTAGTAGAAAGAAGAAGATTGAAAGAAGAAGAGTGGATTTTGAAGCAGCTTTCTTCTTCACTAATCTCCATTTTGATCCAAGTGAATTCCTCTGCAGTAAAGAAGGCCTCATCCAATATATTTTCATTAATTTCTCTTCACTATTCCCTTTCATTCTTATTAGTTTTTGCCACCTGAATACACTCAACTGTGCTATACAAAAAAATTATATATTTTTTGAGAGAGAGAGAGAGAGAGAAAGCTTGAATGTATATGTTTTTAGAGAGAGAGAACATCTTATGGGATCCCGTAATCCACTGCCCGATTTCTATTGACTTTTCTTAATTATTAATTATAATTAGAGTCTATAATCTTGACAAATTTGTATATAGTGCCTACTTTGAGAAGTAATACATTCTTTTAATGTTTGTTAGTGCTTATAAATACTTAATTATATATTATTTTTTAATTTATATAGTCTATAAGTTAGTTAAATATTATTTTTATTTATACATTTCGTAGAATTTATAAATTTTATTCACTTTTTATCTACACATTCCGTAGGACTCGTTGCTTATAATCTATAAAAAGCTTACCAAGTATAAGTAACTGTTTGGTTTTGCTAAAAATTGGATTTTTAGTAAATTTTGATAAAAGAAAATGAAATTTGTAGTGAAAAATTGATAAAAATTCTGGGTCTATTAAATGTGTGGTTAAAATTAATTGTTTACTTAGTTTCAAATTTTTATTAACCTTTTTAGCAAAGCTAAACAAGCAATAAATAAGATTGAATAAGACAATAGATAAAATTTTATGTGTCTTTCCTTTTTAATATTATCAAAATGGTTTGCTCAATGTATAAAATATGTCAAAAGCGATTGATCGCGCCACTAATGTTTCGACTATATAAATACTCGTTTATCTACAAATTTAGTGATAATATACGACTGTCTTTAATTTGTGAGAAGACTTTAGAATTTTTATTTTCTTTTTTTAGTAATGAATTAAATTTCAAAATTCTAGAAAACAATATATAAATTCATGATTTTATATAAAAAAAATTTCATTTTGCAATTATTATTCAGATTATCCTAACATTAGAAATTTTCTAATAAGGGTTCTAGAATTTTTTGTATTTTAAAAAAAAAAAAAAAAAATCACATTTCGTATACTATTGAGTTATTTCTCTCGTGCTCGTCAGTGCATGTTGTTCTCGAGTTGTATAAAAGGTAACTCATGAACTCTACGCAGTGTAATCTCAAAATCTTAAATCTCATAAAGTGTAGAAAAAATTTTCAAGGAGGTAATCTCTCGTGAGCAACATGCAGTCTTGTGTTGCCTCTTATAAACAAAACTATATTCTTGATGTATAACATGTCCACCTGAATTATTGGGTACCCAAAAGATGTGCATGCTAAAATTGCAATTCAAGTGAAAGTTAAGCAAGTGAGTAAGCGTGGAAATGGAGGCTTAACATGTGACTTATCTCCCTAATCCTATTCATAATCACATGCAATGTGTTGTATATAAGAAGCAATAGTGCGTGACACAAAAATAATTAAAGATTTTTTTTTATTCAAAATTAAGAAATTTATTTTTCACATTCTACAAAAGTATAAAAAAAAAACATTAAAGGGAATATAGAGTAAAAATTTATCTTCTGAAAATGAGATTAAATCAATTGGAACGATTGAAAATTGAGACAAAACTCGTTTAACCAGTCGATTCCATCGGGAACCAAATGAAACGATCATGGATTGATCAAGTTTTGCAATTGCAAATTTTATTATTAAGAAACAATTCAACCATGACATATATTCACTATGTTTTTAGCCATGTCATTTAATTAGTATTAATACAATTTTTATTTTTATATTGATAAAAATTAACCTATATGGTAAATTTCAATGATATATGCATGCATGTTTTTTACTTGCAGTAAAATCTCGAGTGAATTCCAATTAAAATCTTTGACATTTGACCAAATATAATATCAGGGTGCCCACTGCCCCATAATATAATAAAATAAATATTTACGTGTTATTGAGGGAGTCACAATATCAGTTCCACAAGTAATTGCCTACCTTTGATAGAATCTTACCTACCTTAGGAGCTCTTCAATATAGATTAAAGTAAATTTTGTTGATATAGTAATGATATGATGGAACACCAACTTTCAAAGAATATTATATTTTAATTCCTAGTAATGTGTTTAATAATATGGTTAAAATGTAGGCATGGCTGAATACTCTAATCCCGTCTCGTTAGGTAATCAATAGGGTCGAAGACGCAAATGAAGATGGTCCCTGTCCCAAATTTTCCAAAATCTCCCCGAATTTTTTTATTTTATGTTTTAAAATTTAAATTGTATTTTAAAAATAAAAATTAATAAATTAATTAAATGAAGCAACAAATAGAGATATTTTAATCATCGTCCCGTCTCCTAAAAATCCCAAATGGGACCATGTCTCGTTGCCATCCTTATTAGAATGTAATCATCATCGAGAAGAATTGACAATCGACAAAAACTGTTAGATATTCTAAAACTATTAAGATTTGGGATTTCATTTTAAAATGTCAATCTTGTGTAGAAGAGTAGTTCAAACTCTTATATATTGGTTAATATTTCGATATTTAACCGATGTGAAATTTATCTCTTAATATGTCCCCACAAAAATAGTAATTCGTCTGAGAACACTAATCTTGAAATTCGTAGGCTAGTTTTTTAGTCTTAATCAGATCGAATCACTCGTTTGAATTTAATGAACTATAATACCATATTACGACTTAAGGTTCCATCTTAAATGGTCAATTTTATTAAAAGAAGTAGCATAAACTCTTTTATATTGGTTAATACTTCGATATTTAATCGATGTAAAATTTACCACTTAATACTAACATTTCAATCCTCAAAAATTGTATACTTGAACGTAGGCAAAACAATCATTTTGAGCATATGTGATCAGTACAACAATGCAAATGAATGAATGATTGATAAGAATAATTTTGTACTGATCGGAGCCCACAAAAAAGAACAATTATGAGTACTCTTAAATGTTTTCAGTATAATGGCGTATTATTTTTTATCATTATAGGAAAAAAAATCAAATTCAAATATCGATCAAATGAAAAGAAAGCAAACAGAAGAAAAATGGACTCAATTGAACAGATAAAAAGAATTGATGGACTTGTCATGCAAATACCAAAGAGAGAAAGTCAAGGGATGAATTTCATTTGAAACCTTATTTGACAATATCATGCGATCTCAAGGTATTGAACCATGCAATTGCATGGCATTCCAGGCAATGTCTTTGTTGTTTCCTAATGCAAGCATGACTTTATTCAGTCCAAAATAAAACAACAACTTAAAAGACGTTTTCAGAGAGTTCGGCGGTGGATATAGAATAGAGAAATCGCGGGAGGCAGATTATGGGAAGAAAAATACAAGAGAATAATCAAATATTAAATATCAAAGAACGGATTGAAGATTCTTTGGCTGAAATCACGGGTTGTATTTCTGTTTTCTTCTTTTTTTTCTCCGGAACATGATTAATTCAAATCTTGTACTCCCTCCGTCCCACAAAGATAGACTTGTTTTCCTTATTTATATGTCCTAAATTATAGGTCACTTACTTTATAGATGGTGTATTAAATTTTTCATTTTCCTAATATACCCTTATTTAATTTACATTGTTATCAACTCAAAACAAGCACTTAAATTTATTGGATTCATGAATAACTAATATTAAATGGGGGTATAATAGGAAAATTGTGTTAAAAAATTATAATTTCAATTATATTAAATGAGATTTCTTAATCTGTGTGAAAAAAGAAATGAGTCTATCTTTGTGGGACGGAGGGAGTACTATTTTACGAAATCTTGTCTGGATAAATTACTTATTGCTATGATAAATGATGAAACCTCGCGTTTTTAATTAATTAGAAATTTTTCCGTTTTAGTAATTAATTGCTTTTGGGTTGATTATTCTTTATTCCTTTTTTCTAATGTTTTAATGCTTGATCACCATTATGTTTTGTGATCTTTATTGAAGTGGAGAGATTCAATTTAGATAAGCACATGATATTGAATAATATAGAGTTCAATAATAGATAGAAATTACTATTATGCCTTACGAAATTCGTTTAGAGTGTTCTTGTGATTTAAATGCATATTTTTTTGTTCGAAACTTAATTAGAAATAATTAAATTCGCATATCAATATAAGATCATCGAGAGAGACTTTTGATTATTATAGGATCATCGATTTTCAATATAGGATAATTATAAACTAAAACAATGAACGAATAATTAATTAAGGAACGTGTAGATAAATTCGCAAATCCTAGTACTAGTAAAACTCAAATTTATTCTTAAAAATTATTTTTTATTGAGCGATAATTTAAATTTAATTAAACTTAAGTAAAATAACTTTAAGATTAAATTTATAAAAGAATATGTATTCTTATCTTGTTAAAACTTGAAATATACATTAATTAGTTAATTGGTAGCTAGTCCTCATGGGTTCGACACTTTTCAACTTTTCACATCATTATATTACTTGTTAATGATCCGTCCACTTGCGAAATTATAATCAACAACAATGATAGTAGTCCCTGAATCCCAGCCGGAAAAAACAATTGCTTGTTTGGTACGTCAATTTGAATATTGCCAAATATGACAAACATCTCTCATTCTTAACGAGTTCGAACTCGGCTACACGACTCCTTTTTTGGTCACTCAATTTTATTGCTAAATCTGTGGTACTGGAGAAAACAATTAACAAATTTCATCACACATCTCTGTTGCTTTATCTTGTCCAATCCAGGGCACCAAATACAGTGGTCTACCTGACTTCCATAGGCATCCAATTCCAACCTTTAAATGCAACTCCAGCCAACACCAAACAGACAATATGCAAGTCCATAGTCCATAGTCCATAGTCGTTCTTTTAATAAGAAAACGAAACACAAAAATGACTATACAGCTCCTAACTAATGACATCAATTAAAGAGAACATAAAACAATAAAACTTCACCTACGTGCCTTCGGGTTGCATCAGCTTGTTACAGTTACAGATCAAAAAGGGATCACAGCTTCTACAGGATAAATGTATGTAATGAAGAATGCCATAACCAGAAAACAAGAAAAATCTAAAATAACGATGCAACACGCCAACATTAATGATGTTAATCGACCAACCATAGTAGTTTTTGCATTTTTGGCTTCTCAATTTCGTACATCCACGGTAGAATTAACTTTTGATGTTGAATTATATATACGAGTCGCTTCTTTAAAGTCCCTTGTATGAGAAGGACTCAAAATTTTGAGGTTTCAGATGCCAGTTTCTAAAATGTGGGCTTGCTTTAAAGGCCTTTGAAGTAGCACTGTATTCTTCAGCTCCTTCCTGAAAGAGATGATCAAAAGAGAGAATGAATTGCTAATGAACACAGTTGCTAAAATAGACTAAAAATTTTCTTTTCGTTTTTCTGAACAAGGTAACAACTTGGAAAAGCGAGAAAAAACTTATGCTGTATGTTAAATTTCAGCATGAATCAGACTACAAAAATATTCTTGTTGAGAAGTGCACTTCAATTATTGATTTCTCGATGAAAATTTAACCTTCAGATGCAAATAAAATTAGACCATCACAATGTCAAGATGGATGATTGCCAAATTAAATTTTTTTCTCAACTCCGTGAAAGAAAAATTCTTTCTTAATAATTACAGAAATAGAATTTGTCTATAACTATGATATAATATCTGCAACACCCATAATTACAAACAGTATAGTGGGGAGGAAAGATCAGAATCTGGGACATTATCAGTTTATCGAAGGCCTTACTAGCATAGTTACAAATAAAATACTAGCTGAGTACTGTTCTGTCTATTGCCAGTACAATACTTGTGCGGTATAACTTTATATGTGCAGCATCAAATAATAGAAATTAATGATCTATACACACAAGCACATCTATAGAAAGGGAGTACATAAATGTGTACCCGCAAATGCACTCAAGAAACCAACTATTAGGTTCTAAAAGAAGTGAAGTTAGATTTTCTGACACATCTTCTCGGTTGTTTAATACTGGAGTTCATTCTTTAGTGTCACAAAGCTACATATCATGTCAGAATATTAAAATTTCTCTAGTAAACATTTATAGTACTCAACAGTCAACAGTCATTTACCTTGAGTTCTCGATACATAATCTCACCGACTGAGCAATCCAACAAATTCTCATGATTGAGTGAAACAAACAACTCCAATAAACGCCTCCTGAGTACAAAATATGGTGTGTTGGACTACCCAAAAGTTTATTTTGTGAAGTTCACATAGAGAAGGTATTCTTACTTGCATAAAGATGACTCGGTAGAAGGATACATTGCACCTTTTGCAGAGGTACCCTGCTTCCTACCAGTTGTTCCAAGAATGACTTCTTGCAAGCCGGACCTATTCCAGCAAATAGAATACCTGCAAATAAAGGATAACAGAACTTCAGAGAAGACAGCTTATATACACTCTTTTCACGAATAAAAGATCATATTAAACAAATCCCACCCGCAAGTTAAGGTTGTTAGAGCAGTCTCAGAATGTTGGAACTCCTTGGGTGGTATTGGAGCTACACAGAAGAGTGGCTGTGAAATGAAAAAGAAAAAAAGAGAGAAAAACGAGACAATTTGTTCAGATGGATCAGTATTATGTTACATGGCCAATATGCATCGAGAAAACTGCAAATTACAACCTTATTAACTTGAAAAGGCTTAATCAATTCTTTTGACAATGGTACAATTCGAACATATAAAGATCTTCTCAGGTGATCAACCATAATAAAATCTTCAGAACCAAAACGGGACCGACCAATGGTTATAGAAGAAATATAAACTGGTTCCAGGAAATAAGAAAGCAGAGCTCCTGCATAGAAAGAAAGAATTTATGTCAGACAATCTGTAGACATATTTTATCATAAAAGTTCACAACTGAATTAATTTTTCAATATATGTGCATTGGCAAATTACATACGGATGATAGATATTTGACAAATAACCAATTCCATTTTCCACATAAAAAGCGATCCAGCACATACAGTGCAAGTCCCAACACAAGTAACAGAAAAATATGGGAACCAGGTGTGTTCGTGGAGTTTTATAGATTATCACAGTACAAGAGTAACTTGATTTGTGCAGAGACATTCAACTCATGAATTCAGCAGATTCAGTGAAATTTCAGGGTGTGCTATTCAGCAACAACCTTTATATGTTTTCTTATTTGCTCATAATTTGACAGCCATATTAACTTGTTAAAGCTTGAGGTAACCGGTGAATTGTTACATCCTCTTTGGTCCCTACACGGTCACAGGTAACACAAACTTGAAAGGTATGTGAGAAAGGTTACAGCGATAAGCTTTTCCCATTTGTTCAAGGAAAGGATTAAAGAATGTAATAAAGAGAAGCTAAGGAACCTTGAACCCCAACAACATTCCAGCGAGCAATCTTGTCAGAGCAGCTCACCGACAAAGTTGTATCTCCTTGACCAGGCTTCCTCTGAACAGTACCAGTAACTCGAGAACAATCACCTGAAGATAAATCTTTTGAGAACAAATTTTGAACATCAAATAAACAATCAATTAAAAAACCATTCTTTGCTTCGTATATTGGAATATATTTATATTATCAAATTCAGAAAATCTATTAAGAGTTTCAACAAACATTAACATCAGGGAGAAAAACAAAGATTATTAAAGTTCTTTTGGATGGATAGCATAGCACATTATTCCAGAAAACATAGGAAAAAAAAATGAATGGGCAGAACACATTTATAGCCCTAAGAAAAATTGGTTGTGCCCACAAAAGTCCAACAATAAGTTGCATATTTAAACAAACCAAACCAGAAATTTGTGATACCAAATATCCCAGCTATATAAGAACTTAAAGACTGTCATCAACACAGTGATTATTCGGATATAAATAACCTCAAAGCTCATTAATCATCTAAAGTTTTTATGGTGACATGAATGTGCACGGTGTATTGCGCCACAAAACACTTCATTTGCAGTTAAAACTTCGAGATCAGGGTAAATGTCTAATGTATCCATACTGATCTTTGTCTTGACTGCAGGTTTAAGATTTGAGGGGCTTGAAATAATAATCGTGAAGTGAATGGTAACTAGAACAATGTTTCATGCACATTAGTCGTCAGTTATTTCAGAATTCAACATACACTCTACAGTTGGCATGTTCAACAAGTTAACAAGCCTTGGACAAGTCAATAATAGCCATGTTATCTGCATCAAGAAAACCAAGAAAACTGACTTTCCTATTACCTGCCTAAAGTGTGTACTCTTCCTTGAATTCAGGGTCTTGACATAAATTCAGATGGTGATATTTGATGAATCAACAGCCGTTTTTCCAAGACTACCAAATTTGTTCTTTCGTTCACTCAAAAAAATAAAATAAATCAATCAGCAGAAATGCTATTTCGTGATCTTTCTGGATAAATAGAATTCCTGAAGAACTTCTACATAATTTTTCACATTCTTTCCCCTTTTTCTCCAGTGACAAAAATACTGAATAGAGAAGAAAATTTTGATGAGCTTCAAATGATTTTTTTCCAACGTCCTTTCCTCCACTTAAGGGAGCAGAACCAATTTAAGGAAAATTGTACACTACCTAATTATAGTTGATGGTTATTGAAAAACTAGCTACAGACTTGATATGCCATTCTTATGCTTGTCCTTGGTGCATTGGCACTGGATCAATAAGCATCAAGTATGTAACATTAAGATCTCAGGATTTCAACACATTTCTCTAGAAAATCCTCACCTGCAAGGCTGCATCTCATGTGTAAATAAGAAACAGAGGTGTCAAGTTATCCACAAGTAAAATGATATGTTTAACTGCATTAAAACGAGTATAAATTAGAAACTCTTAAATAAGGTTACATTAAGAGAAAAACTAAAACTGGCCTGCAATCAGCCTACTGCAAAGTCTTACTAACTGATCCACGCACAAAGATTAGGACAAACATGGAGAGGGATATGGAAACTGAGCAAGATACTGCAATATTACAGAGAACATATCTAGTAGCATTCTAAGAATATCAATAAAGCAACTGGATGCATGTACAAATCCAATAACCTAGACAACCCTTAAAAGTTAGAAGAGAAAAATCAACTAACTAATGGAAAATGAGGTATATCTTCTGTAGTATGGAATCCCAAATTGAAATAACAGGCATACAAGGGGGGTACTTGTAGGTTAAACCCCAATATTACCATTCATCCTTTCAGAAGATTCAGAAAAATCCATGGTTATAGAATCAAGTTCTGCAGAGGGGTATTGCATATCCCTTTGTTCCAAAGGACTAACAGAAGTAAACAGTTGTGAACTGAGTGATGTGTCTCCACCTACAACAAAAAGAAGCAAAAAACCCCAATGCTCAGAGTGAGATGCAGAATAGAAAAGATAGCACGAGATCCACAGTACCTACAGGGTAATTGTGATATGTACAAATGTAACTGCCAGCTCGGTCTCAATTTGTATTTTCCTTTGCCAAAGTTATCAGTACCCAAATGTAAAGGCGAGTTTGTGATGTCATCACCATGCAACGCTACGCTTCCATTATTTTGTCTATGGTTACTAAAGTTTTCGGTGAGACATCCAATCTCCGTGTAGAAGTACCTGTTAGAATTGAGATACCTCTTCAGGTCATATAACTCAGCTATGCACGTCAACGGATTGCAGATTAAATTTTAAGTGAGAAGAGATTGTAGAAAACATATACTTAGTAACCATTTCTTTCCATAATGATTAAATTCACTTAAACCATAACAAAAACAATAAACTGTGTTAACCACACAATCTAGTTAGAATGATTGGTTCTGTAAGATAGCTGAGAATAATGACGTATTTGTACAGATTAGCAAGATTGTGGTTTCAGTATTGGAATTCAGTGGCACAAATATAAGTTATTTATAGTAAATTAAGATTTTTAATGGATATTGAATGAGCGACACTTTAAAATCCCTTCTCCAATTGCCACATCGAGCTAAAGACCCGGGATGCACTGTTTCCGCAGATTCTTTAGTTTTACTGTTCAATTTATCATTCTTATTTAAACTATACTATCAACAATACGCATACAATTCCCTTTTACATAAGAGAATATTTAATTTTTAATTCAAAGCCTTTTCTCAAGTTAACTTGATTTCATCAAACATGTGTATATCACGTCACTTTGATGCTATTTCAGATGGCATGGTATCACCGTATCAGGATTTTAAAAGAGAAACCCATGAAGAATAAAATCAAATGTCAATCGTATCATTTCTGATTGCTTCTACTAGATCCCAATTCAATGCACCACGCACAGCCCTAAGAAAAAAATATATGAACATTGAAGAAACCCTCAGCAAGTCAAACAAGATTTTGAGAATAAACTCGTGTACCGTAACATACCAACTTTTATGTCAAGAGATATGACAACCAAGAACAAAATTGTACATAGAAAAAAATACCATATGCAATTCGGCAAGTAAAAACTAACTCAGTTGTCGCTTTATGACAATGGACCACTAGTTTCTTTTATCTATTCTTGTTTGGATTACTATAGTGAGCTGAGAGCAAAGGTAATATATGCAAGAAGGATCCAAGAACACCTTAAACACAAGTCCTTTTCCAATATACGTTGTGAATATGCTCAATCAGAACCATGCTACAATTGAAATTGCTAGGCTTATCCTTTTCCCCTTTTTAACCATTTCTCTCTTCTTCCCCTTTATTGGGGATGGGGTGCTAGTTATTTAGTTATTAACATACAATTTTCATTCGAGATAGCTAGTTGAGAAAGGTATGCAGACTCACAAATATCACTTCATATCTATGCACATAGTAACGAGATTTCAATCTAATGAAATGGAACCCCAAACAAATTATCAAAATCAAGATCTATATGCATTTTGTGGAACTTCCCAGTTACCAGGCAATGAAAAAGTTCAAACTAAAAAAAATGCTTAATTGCTGAGAAAATGAAATTCGAACCTAAGTAGAGCTCTCCTGGCAATAATTTCGGCATGCGAATCATTCACGACGTCGCCTCTCGAACTCCGCCGTGAGTGCCCAATGCATTTTGTTCCCGTGCCCAATGCCACAACTTGTAACTCTAATTAACAACACAGAAAAAATTCATTAAAAATAGTAAAATTATAGCCAATCTTAAACAATTCATGGCAGAAAAATAAACTTAAATTAACCTTGAGAAGGATTGGAGAGGAGAAAAGCGGCTAAAACAGTGACTTCACCTCCTTGAGGCTTTCCCTTTTTGGGGAGAGAATTGTAAATTGACAGTGCCGCGTCTGATACTCTTTCTCCCCATGCCTTCTCCTCCACTTCCGCAGCTGACGACGACGTCGTTTCCGGTGAATGTGGAGGAAGTTCGGAGCCGGAAGCCATGGCGGTTTTCAATGACGAAAGATTGGGCCTGTTGGTGTATAGCGATTGCCCCATTCCTCTTCGGCCCATAGAGTATGGGCTTTATTACAAAGTTATTGGGCTGGGCTCAATGATTGACACGAAAGTATGTTAATTGGCGACGTCTTTCGCTTTGCCTTCGGGCATTTATTTAAATAGTAAAAATAGGAAAATTTGCATTTTTCAGCCTCAATCTTTACAAAATGTAACAAATCTACCATCAACTTTTTTTAAACATAATTCATCCTCAACTTTTCAATTATGTAGCAAAACTCACCATTCCCTCCATTTTGGCCATTAAATGATAGATTTACCATCCTCTTTAAATAAACCAAAAAAAAAAAACAATAATACAACAAAAATTAATAAAAATTAAAAAAAGTTCCATAACTTTTCAAAAAATACAGATAAATTTCATTTAAAACAATTTAATACATTTTCAAAAAATTAGAAAAAGTAGAGTATTTTATCTTTTCTATCCAAGCTCGCCCCATCCTACCTCACACCCACCCGTAGCCAAACACCACCCCCAAATGCAATCGCATCAATGATGTCACCACCTTAACAAAATTAATTCAAAAAAAGAAGAAGAAGATAAAAACTGAATGAATAAAAAATGACAATCGCGATTTGAGTTATGCGATTTGGTTCTTACAAACAGATGGTGGAAGGCTAGTGAGGTACCCAGTATTGGTGGCAGTTCTACGAACCAACCTACTATTAATTTTTTTTTTTTTGTACATTAATTTTTCTAAGGTGGATGTGTTGCCACCGTGATTGTATTTGTGGAGATGATGTTTAGTCACAGCTGGGTATGGGGGTGGCGGAGAAAGATAAAATGTTTACTTTTTCTATTTTTTTTTTTTTTGGGTTAATATGTATTTAATTGTTTTATGTGAGATTTATTTGTACTTTTTGAAAAATTATGGAATTTCTTTTGTAATTTTTTCTTTCTTTTTTTTATTATCTTTTTATTTAAAGAGTATGGTAAATCCATTATTTAATGGCCAAAATAGAAGGAATATTAAGTTTTGCTACATAATTAAAAAATTGAGGATGGAATATACTAAAAAAAAAAAATTGAAGGTTTGCAATATGAAAAGTACAAATTTCTCTAAAAAAACACTTAGTAAATTAGCTAAATGTTGTGGCCATTTTCTCATTTTTGAAAAATTTCCAGTTACAATTGCATATTACAAATTGGGAAATTGGCACAAATAGTTCTTAACTTTTTATTTTTGATAGAAAAGTCTGAACCAATGTCTTTAAAGTGTGCCAAAGATCTTTTTGGACAAATTCAGTCCAAAATGTTCATTAGTTTTGCACGTAGACTCCACTTTCCTTTTAAAGAGAAAATTTATCACATCTAAAATCTTTAAAAAAAAAAAAATTATCTTTTTCAACCACTTCACCTCACCACACTCATCAAAACACGCCGCCACGTCACCCGAGGTCTTATCCCTTCCTCGCCATTAATGACAGATTTATGGGGAGGAGAAGTCCCTCTCGTTTGCTGCAATTAAAGGATTGTTTGAGGGGATTTCTCTTCTTCGGTGGTCGTTCGGTCGGTCGGTGGGTGGGTGGGGGTTGAAGAAGATGATTTTTTTTTTTTTTTTTTAATTGATAAATTTGCCCTTACTATGAAAGAGATTGTAAACCACGCACAAAAATAATGAACATTTTCGATGGTATCAATCTGAAAGGACCATTTGTACATCTAAAAGGCATATGTTCTGGACTTTTCCACAAAAAAAGAAAGGTTATGGACCATTTGCACATGATGGAAATATATTATGGACCATTTGCACAATTTCTCTTACAAATTTGATGGGCGCACAAATTATGAGAGCAAAACTCATAGCTTCAGGAAGGAAAAAAAAAGGTACGTAAGCAACAATTATTTCACACACAAAATTTATTGATCAAAGCTTATAATTTGAAGGTACACGTATCAAACTTCTTTGGTCCGACTACTAGTCTAATAGGGTGTTTGGAAGGATTTTTTTGAAATTTAAAAGCACTTCCTATGAAGCAAAAGTGTTTTTAGTTATTTTTATTATTGTTTGATTAAAGTTAACAAGTATTTTTTGACCAAAAAAACAGATAAACTCAAATTTTGAGCTTTTCTAAAAAACTCTAATTGAACTTTTACGGAAAATTGTAATTAATATTTAATGAACTTAAAAATTAACAAAATTACCATTAACACATCAAAAAAAAATATTAATTTATTTAGTACATTAATTACTTATATCAAATTGTCACTTCATATATTTATCTAAAGTGGAAAAAAAAATATATTGGCGTGATAAATAATATAATACAAATTATATATAATATGTTTTGATTTAAATAATTAATTAACGTTTAATAAAATATACTAAAATAATCATGATATTATAATTAAATTAATATATTAATTTTAATAGTTATTATAGGATATAAAAATATATGATTTCTTTTAAAAAAATAATATGAATTATACAATAATTAATTATTGTTTAGTCAAATATAATAAAATAATCGTGTTATTATAATTAAATTAATATATTAATTTTTATAGTTATTATAGGATATAAAAAAATTATTTATTTTAAAACAAATAATATAAGATATATAATAATTAATTACTGTTTAATCAAATAAATATAAAATTTATACAAAAATTCTTTTATAGTTATTGAACCAAACACTCAATTTAATATTCACAGCACTTTTTAGATTCATATCCAAACAATCAATAGCTTTTTAACAAAATCTCTACTTCTAAAAGCTCTACCCACAACAGCGATACCAAATGGACCTTAAATGGGTTATTAAGACTTTTGTATGGAAATGTAAATCTTTTTAAATGTACATTATTAATTAAAACATGAAAACATTAATGTTATTTGTAATTTTTTTTAGAGCATGTTTGTTTAATATGGTGTTAAAAATGAAGTAAAAGACATGATCACGTTTAACGAAGTATTACGTTTATGCGTTCAAGAAGTAACGATTTTATTAAAATTTAGAATACAAAGGTGATTCTAGAACCTGAATATCTATATTCTATAATAAAGTCTTGATTTCTAGAGTGTACTCTAGATTCTAGATTCTTTCATTTGTTTAGAAATTCAGAGACCCGAAATTTATACATTTATAACATATTTGTTGTATTTATTTTTGCATGAATGGACTCAACCTACATATTTATTGTAGGGGAAATGAATTCAAATAGCCTCCTTCAAAGTTTTTTTTGTTTAAAAGGCCTTTGACCAAAACAAGAAAAAAAATAAAATCAAAAACTTCATAAAAAAACAAAAAGTCTTTTATACCCTTCACATTTAATATTACTTTTCCTTTCTTATTATATTCTTTCAACTTCATCGTACAAAAAACTTGGGGTCTTCATTTCAATTTTGCACATGTTGTCCTCCAAATTTTTGTTTTGGTCTTTTTAGTCTGTCAACTTTATATTTTCTCTTAAGTAGTCCTCCAACTTTATATTCTATCTTCTTCAGTCCTCCAAGTTTCCTTAATCTCCAATTTAGTCCTTCAAGTTCCAATTACTCTTTTTTTTTTTTTTATATAAAACAATCTTTTTATTTAACACGAAACTTGAATAATTATTTATCAAAATAACAAAATTATATTCGTTAGAGTTGAAAGAAAATGGATTTTGGCACAAATAGTCCATAACATTTGTCATTAGTGTAGAGTTGGTCTCTAATATTCATTTTTTTTGCATATAAATCTCTAACCTATGTGTTTTGGTGTGAAATTAGTCTTTATGGCAAATATGTCTTTAGTTTTATTTAGAAGAAATTGTATATGGATTCCTAATTATTATAAAATGTGCAAATAAGTCCAATACTTTTATTTTTTTAATAAAAATTAAAGAAAACTAATGAGTTTTTTTTTTTGAATTGACACTTTAGTAATAAACATGTCAAATAAAATTATTATTTTTATTATTAAATAATTATATTATTTAAAGATAGAGAAATCATTGTGAGAAATTATTTTTTTCCTCTTTACTTATAAAATTTTTTCTCCCTCTTTATTTTAAAAATTAAGTTAAATAAATAACAAATGACATATATAATTTTATGACATTGAACTAATCTTATTACATTTTTATTTAACATTAAAATACTAATAAAAATTAATTTACACATTATGTGTTTTATTTTTGAACTAAAATAAAACGATAAATTAAAATATGAAGAATATAGTTGGATATCTAATATTTGTAGTTAATAAACATATAACTCAATTAAATAAAAGTATTTGAATATCAAATTTGTGACAAAGTTATTTTTTTTTATACAACAATAAAATAATATTTTAAATTTTAAATAATATAATTACTTAATAATAAAAATAATAATTGTATTTGACATATTTATTATTAAAGTGTTAATTCCAAAAAAAAATCATTAGTTTTCTTTATTTTTTATAAAAAATAAAAGTATTGGACCTATTTATACATTTTGTAATTATTAAGAATCCACATGCAATTTCTTCTGATAAATATGTCATTAGTTTTAATTAGAAGAAATTGTATGTGAATTCCTAATCATTACAAAATGTGCAAATAGATCCAATGAGCCCACAATTACTGAGCCCATTTTTTTTTCATTTAACACGTAACTTGAACAATTATTGATCGAAGTAAAGACATTATATTCGTTGTAGCTGAAAGCAAACGATATTTATATCGTTACATTACAAAATATAATATAAAACGACTATAACGACTATAATATCGTTTTTATTGGAAGATAACGATATTAATATTGTTTTCTATACACAACTTGCACATTTAGGGATCATAAAGATCGACAATCAAATCGTTATAATTCAATTGAAACGATATTTATATCGTTATCATACAATATTTAGCTATAACAACTATAACATCGTCTTATTGATAAGATAACGACATTGCAGTCGTTATAGTTGATAGAAAATTATATTAAAATCATTATTATAGTAAATGTAAATATAACGATATTAATGTCATTTTAATTATAACATAACAATATTTATATTGTTTCGTTACATAGAATTTGAACAATGATAGTTCCAAAATAATGATCTCGTAGTCGTTATAGTTTATAGAAAACGATATTAAAGTCGTTACTATACTAAATGTAACTATAACGATATTAATATCGTTTTAGTTGTAACATAACGATATTTATATCGTTCCGTTACATATACCTTGAACAATGATAGATCTAAAATAACGATTTTGTAGTCGTTATAGTTGATAGAAAACGATATTAAAGTCGTTACTATAGTAAATGTAACTATAACGATATTAAAGTCGTTTCAGTTGTAACATAACGATATTTATATCGTTTCGTTCAAATATGCCCTATCGATCATCCACGTACGATGGACATGCTTAGAATACACGCGAAAGGTCTGAAAAATGGTATCTAGTCACAAAAGACCATACGAACAATGAATAAAACACAAATGGAGTTACTTTATTCCTACCGAATTACTTCAAACGTTGTTGGCAACACCAGAATCTTGTATGGTAGTCTAAACAGGCACTTCATTGGAAAATATTGTTCGGTTCTTGGTTAAAAGTAATTTTTGTACTAGATAATGATAATTCGATTCTACCGAATTGCGAAATGGATGTTGAACCCAAATAACGATTTTGTAGTCGTTATAGTTTATAGAAAACGATATTAAAGTCGTTATTATAGTAAATGTAACTATAACGATATTAATGTCTTTTCAGTTGTAACATAACGATATCTATATCGTTTCGTTCAAATATGTCGGATCGATTATCCACGTACGATGAACATGCTTAGAATTCACACATGAGAGGTCTGAAAAATAGTATCTAGTCACAAAAGACCATACGAACAATGAATAAAACACAAATGGAGTTACTTTATTCCTATCGAATTACTTCAAACGTTGTTGACAACACTAGAATCTTGTATGGTAGTCTAAACGGGCACTCCATTGGAAAATATTGTTCAGTTCTTGGTTAAAAGTAATTTTTGTACTAGATAATGATGATTCGATTATACCGAATTGCGAAACGGATGTCGAACCCAAATAATGACATTGTAATCGTTATAGTTGATAGAAAACGATATTAAAATCGTTACTATAGTAAATATAACTATAACGATATTAATGTCGTTTCAGTTGTAAGATAACGATATCTATATCGTTCTGTTTCATATAGCTTGAACAATGATACATCCAAAATAACGATTTTTTAGTTGTTATAGTTGATAGAAAACGATATTAAAGTCGTTACTATAGTAAATGTAACTATAACGATATTAATGTCTTTTCAGTTGTAACATAACGATATTTATATCGTTACGTTAAATATAACTTGAATAGTAATTGATCCAAAATAACGATATTGAAGTCGTTATAGTTGATAGAAAACGATATTGTAGTCGTTACTATAGTAAATGTAACTATAACGATATTAATGTCGTTTCAGTTGTAGCATAACGATATTTATATCGTTCCGTTAAATATAACTTGAATAGTGATTGATTCAAAATAACGATATTGTAGTCGTTATAGTTGATAGAAAACGATATTAAAGTCGTTACTATAGTAAATATAACTATAACGATATTAATGTCGTTTCAGTTATAACATAACGATATTTATATCGTTACGTTAAATATAACTTGAATAGTGATTGATCCAAAATAATGATATTGAAGTCGTTATAGTTGATAGAAAACGATATTGTAGTCGTTACTATAGTAAATGTAACTATAACGATATTAATGTCGTTTCAGTTATAATATAACGATATTTATATCGTTATGTTAAATATATCTTGAATAGTGATTGATCCAAAATAACGATATTGAAGTCGTTATAGTTGATAGAAAACGATATTGTAGTCGGTACTATAGTAAATGTAACTATAACGATATTAATGTCGTTTCAGTTATAATATAACGATATTTATATCGTTATGTTAAATATAGCTTGAATAGTGATTGATCCAAAATAACGATATTGTAGTCGTTAAAGTTGATAGAAAACGATATTAAAGTCGTTACTATAGTAAATGTAACTATAACGATATTAATGTCGTTTCAGTTATAATATAACGATATTTTTATCGTTATGTTAAATATAGCTTGAATAGTGATTGATCCAAAATAACGATATTGAAGTCGTTATAGTTGATAGAAAACGATATTAAAGTCGTTACTATAGTAAATGTAAGTATAACGATATTAATATCGTTTCAGTTGTAACATAACGATATTTATATCGTTACGTTAAATACAACTTGAATAGTGATTGATCCAAAATAACGATATTGAGGTCGTTATAGTTGATAGAAAATGATATTGAAGTCGTTATAGTGTCTTTCCAACTACAAGGATATTTTAGTCATTTGATATTTTATTTTTTCACTTTATTTAATGTTTAGGCCTTTGACACAAAATACATTGAATTGGGGCTATTTAAATAAGACATTTGGTTGACTAGGCCTTTTAAATAAACACCCCTTTATTGTATTCGATAGAGGAGAGTTGAGAAAATGCTTATTGAATGGACACGCGATGGCATGAGTACAACATCATTGCTTGTTCCAATCGATAAAGTTTGAAGAACTTGTTAGTAGGAGAAAAGAATAGACTAAGGAGTACTGTTTTAAGTATACTAATAACAATAAACATCAAATAGTTTTAAAAAGTTCTTATAAACACATTGTAAGCTTAATCAAATATATTCTATTAAAGAAAGGCCAAAACAGCGTGTTATCTTTTCGCTAGAAAGTGTCACAGTCGGTCACTTTTTTGCACAAAATCTTAATTCACATCTAACAAATCAATAAATAAAAGTAACAATTACATATTAATTTTTAAAAATCCTCATAAACACATTGTAAGCTTAAATTTATAAAGAATTGACATTCTTTTTAGCATTTTCGAGATTGATTTATCTAAGATTTTCTTATTTGAGTGATAATATCGGATTAGATTAAGATAAAATTTATATTAAGAATTTGTTTAAGAGAGCTTTTTAACAAATGTTAATAAAAAGTTAATGAAATGTATAATTAAAAAATTAATAAAATTTATGAGTCTCATAAAATATATAACTAAAATTAATTGTTGACTTTTAACTATACTTTTTTAGCAATTTTTAATCTACACCAAACAAGTACAATTTGTCATTTGACTTTCTGTGGGCCTCAAATTAGAGCCTCAAAATATATCCAAATGTGGGTTGTGGACTCAAAGATACGATAGTCCATTTAGATCTCACAATGTGCCTATCAAAGTCTGCGGGCCCAGTATTATGGGCTCTTAACAATTGGAATATAAATAAAACTAATTAACAAATTCTTCTCTAATGGCTCTCTTCTTATTTAATTCACATTTTATTTCCATTGAAAATTGTTCACTTTTAAGCATAATTGAGGATATAAAAGGATGTTATTCAATGTTAATAAGCATAAGTGATAACATCCTAACATTCAATTCAAAGAGAACCAAAGTGATTTTAATGGAAGAATATTTCATTCAATCTTAGGAGATTTTGAAATTTGCAATACGATTCAAAGTAAATGAAAGTAACATAATTTTTAGTTCTATTTTTAATTAAAACATATAATATGAAAGCACATCTTTAATCAACATATATAATGAATTAAAACAACCGATAATCAGATGATAAACTAAAAAAATAAAAAATAAAAATTAAATAAGAGTAAACGATCACCGATAGTAATTGCATCTATGATTGCGAACAATATTATTGTCAATAATTCAGACGGAAATCCAATATATATTAGTCATTCAGACGAAATCATCGACAATGATACAATAGATTGTCAATTGCCGACAACAATCATTAGTGATGTCATCGACAATCACTAACGGTGTTTCAATCGCTGATCATCGATGAATAAAATTGGTGTCATTGGCAAAGGTTTATTAATTTTTTTATTAAATTGTCTAATGTAATTTAAGACTTCTTTTTATCTTTTCTATTTACAATATTACCGACAAATAAATTACGAACATAATTTCAAACTAGTCACGTAATTTTTCCAAGATCTTATGGCATGTTAAAGATCTGATGCATGATATATAGTAAGGGTCTTATATAGTTATAACTCTTATTTTCATTTTTATTTCAAATTTAATAAATATGGGCATTTTTTTTTTGGGACCATAACATCCTATTTTTAATGTTCATGGCTAAATACTCTCCGACTTTTGGGTTTTGTGTTCATTATTATATGTTGTTTGTTAGATTGAACATAATTGGACGATAATGTGGAAGATAAACATTTAACAAAACCTATTAGTTTTTTAATTTTTTTGGTAAAAACCATTCAAATTAGATAAGAATTTTTAGGCTCACTTACCTAAACAAGAATGAGAAATTTGATATTGCCCCTACTGATAAGTACAATTTTATATTTATTGGAGCTCATAAAAAGGGGACGATTACGAGTCATATTAATTGTTTTCAGTTTAATGGTGCGTTGTTTTTTTTATTATTTTTGGAAATAATCAAATTCAAATGTTGATCTGACAAAAAAAGAGCAAACAGAAAAAAATGGGACTTAATTGCTAAGAAAAGATACTTGAGGGGCTTGACATACAAATATCAAAGAAAAGAATCCAAGAAAGCATCCAAGATAACCATGTGATCGCATGGTTGTCCAAGGATGCGATCGCAAGTATACATTTTCAATTGCAAAACTTTAAATCATAGAACCATGCGATCGCATGGCTTTCATGAGCACTTAGTTGGTAGTTTCTGATAGAATTGAAACACTACCAAGTCCAGATTAATACAACGACATAATTCACGTCTTGGAGGGTGATTGAGACGAGTATAAAAGCCAGAGAATAGACATATCGTGGACGACGAATTTTGGAAGAAGATACAAACGAAGACTCGAAAATCAAGGCAAGGGGTTGAAGATTCTTAAGCCGGGATCACGGATTTTATTTACTTTTTATTTTTCTTTCTCCGGATCGTGATGAACTTAATTATTGTAATAATTAATGAAATCATGACCGGCTAAATTTATTTTTTCTAGGATGAACGATGAAACCTCATATTTTTAATTAATTAGAAGTTTTTTATTTTAGTAGGTAATTGCTTATTGGTTGATTATTCTTTATTCAGTATATTTAATGTTTTAATGCCTGATCACCATTAAAATATTCTGTGATCTATGTTAAAGTCGATAGATTCAATATAGACTTAGCACGTGGTTTTGAATGACATAGGGTTCAATAATAGATAGAAATTATTATTATGCTATGTGGAATCCGGTAAGGTGTTCTTGAGATTTAAATACATATTTTTATGTTTGAAATCTGATTAGAGATAATTAGGTTCGCATATCGATATAGAATTGATTGACCATCGAGAGAGGCTTTTGATTATTATAGGATCACCGATTTTCAATCTAAGGTAATTAACAGCTAAAGCGATTAACGAATAATTGATTAAAGAATATATATGTGGATTCGCAAATCCTAGTGTTAGTAAAAACTCGAATTCGTTCTCATCATTTAAAGTTGCTTATTGATATTTTAAATTTAATTAAAATAGTTAAACTAGTTTTAGAAACACAAACCAGAATCACAAACCAAAATCAAATCTGTGTTTTCCATATTGTTAGAATTTGAATTACAAATTAATTGATCAAATTGATATCTAGTACTCGTGAGTTCGACACTCTACACATCAGTATATTACTTGTAAACGAACTATACACTTGCGGGATTGAAATCGCACAACAAGTTTTTGGCGCCGTCGCCGGGGTGATAAGTGCATTTTGTGCACTTATTTGGTTCTTTAAACTAAGCTTTTATCCCATTATATTATTGATTTTATACTTAGTTTAGTGTATTATTCTTCTTATTTCAGTTTTGGACCCGTTTATAAGTAAATAGAGAATAATGGACGGAAATAGCAACAACTTGGTAAAATTGACGACTAAGTTGAGTTTTTGAAGTGAATATCAAGAGCTAGATATTGGATGATGAGGAAGAATATAAAATCAATAAGTTGAAGGTGTATTGGAGTGACAATGAAGAGTTAAATCAATGGATCAAACACCGGAAAGTCAAAGAACCGAATACAGAAACTACCTACCAAAGTATGTGGAGAAATTCGAGTACAACTTTTGATATTAAAATCCCCAAGAGGAATATAATATACCATCAGAAAGATAATTGAATTAGGAGTTCAATACTTTTTACGGATCTCAATTTGGAGTTTCCTATAAGAAGTTATGGCCATTTGAAAAACAGTCACCGCAGAGGAAACAGCGTAAGCTGGGCGATCAGCCAGGCTTAAATCTGGGCGATTGGTCGACACTAATTTTTGGCAGCAGAATGGGTTTTCATTGGCCTAGGAGATCGCCCGGGTTTGCACTGGGCGATTGCCCGGTGTATTTTCGGCAGAAACGAAATTTTGTTGCCTTTTTGAGTTCTAATTCAATTAGGAAACTTTTTTGTCACGATTTTAATATTTTTTGAGATATTTTGCGGCACAATTATGGAACTATAAATATGAGTTCTTAACTCATAACAAAGGGCCGGATTAGAGCCGATTTGGGAGCCAATTTAGAGAGAAAAACAAGAGACGAAGATCAAGACTCATCATTTCAAGATTAAAACGAAGATCCATTTCAAGATTTCTTCTCTTTTAAATTTTCTTTATATACGGGTGATGACTTCCATATTTTATTTTTCTTTTCCTTTTATTCTTCTTCTTCTTAGTATGTTAGGGTAGATTTATTTTAGTGTTAGGATCATGATGAGATTTGTATCATGAATCTTTAATTTTTCGAACCTAGTTTTTGATATTTAAGCATGTTTTTAATTTTGAATATTTGATATTGATTTCTCTTCATCTACAATTATGTGCGCAATAGTTATATAATTTTTGTGGCTTGTTTTACCTTCGAGAGATGGAAAATAGGTTATACATAGTATCAATTATTGTAGAGTCCGATAGGGGATAGAGATATACCGCTATGCTTTACGTGATCTTTAAGTATTCACAAATTCTAATGCATTCTTGTATGTTCGTATCCGTCATAGAGATATAGTCGGGTCACATACAGGAATATATTTAATTCTACTCGAGAGAGATTGGTAAACAAATTAGGAATATTGATCTTCATAATTAAATCATATTATCAAATTCGACGGTTCGGGTTAAAGGGAATTAGTATAAGTGGATTTGGGATCCTAGTACGCTTTTCTTTTCTTTTCTTTTCCAAAGTTAAAGTAATTTTTATCAGTTTAATCTTGCTTATTTGAATTATAATTATTTAATTGTTCTTAGTTCAAATTTTAGTTAGTTTTTAAACTCAATTTTCCAAAGTTCATTCGGTTAAGGTTATTGTAATTGAAATTGAATTATCTAAATTTTCGTGGGAACGATACTTGGACTCAATATCGACTTGATTACTTGAGCAATTCGTGCACTTACGGAATTATTAAAGATATAAAATCGCTGACAAGTTTTTGGCGCCGTTGCTGGGGACTAGTTTTATCAATTACTACGTTAATTGATAATTTAATTTTTAACAATTCTTTTTATTGTTATTTTATTTTATTTTTAGTTTTATATTTATTCTAAATTCGTTGTCTTACTGTTGAATTCCAACTTTGTGTTCAGGTGTTAAGTGTGTATGCGTCGTACAAAGGATCTTAATCTATTTGATTTAGATCCAGAAATTGAACGGTGCTTTTACCAATGACAACATGAAAAACGAGAAAAGAAAAGACAGCAAAAGGACACAATGACAGACCATCAAGTACATGATCAACTACCTGCAGGTGTGATAAATAATCAAGCACCAATAGCTCGACCAGTTGAAGTTAGTGAACGAGATATTCTTATAGGTGAGTATATGATGCCACCGATTGTTGAGAATCGATCCAGCATAGTCTTTCTGCCTTATGGATACGATAACTTCTAGTTGAGGCCGAATGTGATGAATTTGTTCTTGAACAATCTTTCGTTCTATGGTATGACAGATAAAAATCCTCACTATCATATTTCTCGCTTCAATGAATACTGTGAAAATTTTAAATACCACGGTGTTAATGAAGAAGCACTGAAGATGAGGCTCTTCCCACACACATTGAAGGATAAATCTAGAGAATGGTTAGATTCTCTACCGCCTGGGAGCATCACTACTTGGGCAGATTTGATCCAAAAATTCACACTGAAATATTGCCCTCCAGCCAGAGTAAACAGATTGAAGTATGAAATTTCCAATTTCCAACAATCTGAGTTGAAAAACTTTCACGAGGCATGGGAAAGATTCAAGCAACTACTCAGAAAGTGTCCAAGTCACGGTTTTCCTTTAGCAGCTCAGAATCATTTTTTCTACTCTGGTTTAGCTCCAACCAGTTGTTCTTCAGTAGATTCTGCAACAGGTGGCTCTATCCAAAATAGATCCGTCGGTGACCTTTACGATCTATATGAAACCATGAGTGAACAGTTCATTATGTGGCCAGAAAGAGGATTGCAGAATAAAGCAACAGGGATGCATAAAGTAGACACCAATTTGCTTGTACTGGCGAAAATCGATACATTGGCAAAGCAGATGAAAGCAATGAATATTCTCATTCAGCAATATGGTTCAGATGTCTACACCAATTTGTGTAACATGCAGGACAAACCATCAATCATCAAAGTGTCCTTTGACAAAAGTTGATATGTCATCTCTTGAACAAGTTGCATATGCTCAGAACTTTCAGCGACAGCAGAATTATCTATACTCATAGACTTACAATACATGATGGAGAAATCATCCAAACTTCTCCTATGGCAACACCCAAAATATTCAGAATCTGCCAAATCAAGGGAGACCACAAGAGAGAAAATGAGGATTGGAAGAAACTGTCACGCGTATGGAATCTGAGTTAAAGGAGATGCAGAAAAGACAAGATGTTGCGATTGAGAATATAGAAAATCAGATTGGGCAGTTAGCTAAACTATTGACCGAGCGACAACCAGGCACATGGCCAAGCAATACCGAAGTTAATCCAAAAGAGCAAGTCAATGCAATCACCACGAGAAGCGGAGTTGAGTTGCCAGAAATTCATGTGAAAAGACCGGGTGTTGAAAAGGAAACTGCGTTAAGTAAAGAGAGAGTTAACAAATCAGATGCAGAAGTTGATCAAGAAAAAGAACGCTCTCCACCAGATTATATTCCACCACCGGTCAAAGCTTATGTTCTTCCAATTCCATTTCCTCAAAGGTCGCGAAAACATAAGCTAGACAAGCAATTCGAGAAATTCCTTGATGTGTTTAAGAAACTCCAAATCAACATACCTTTTGCTGATGCTCTAGCACAGATGCCAAGTTATGCGAAATTCATGAAAGAAATCCTTTCAAACAAAAGGAGGTTGGAAGAGCACGAAACAGTCATGCTTACCGAGGAGTGTAGTACTATCTTGCAAAACAAGCTACCGCCAAAATTAAAAGATCCAGAGAGTTTCTCTATTCCTTGTACTGTTGGTAGTTTATTTTTCGAAAAGGCGTTATGTGATTTAGGTGCTAGCATTAATTTGATGCCATACTCTATTTTTAGGCAACTAGGTCTTGGAGAAGTAAAGCCAACCACAATATCACTATAGTTAGCTGATCGATCGGTTAAGTGCCCACGCGGGGTTATTGAAGATATTTTGGTAAAAGTGGACAAGTTCATATTTCCAGCTGACTTCATTATCCTAGATATGGGGAAAGATAGGGATGTACCACTAATCTTGGGACGACGAATTTTGAGAGAAGAAGATACAAACGAAGAATCGAAGATCAATGCACGGAATTGAAGATTCTTGAGCCGGGATCACGGGTTTTATTTACTTTTTGTTTTTCTTTCTTCGGATCATGATGAACTTAATTATTATAATAATTAACGTAATCATGTCCGGCTAAATTTACTTTTTCTAGGATGAATGATGAAACCTCATATTTTTAATTAATTAGAAGATTTCCGTTTTAGTAGGTAATTGCTTTTTGATTGATTATTCTTTAATCAGTATATTTAATGTTTTAATGCCTGATCACCATTAGAATATTTTGTGATCTATATTGAAGTCGATAGATTCAATATAGACTTAGTATGTGGTTTTGAATAACATAGGGTTCAATAATAGATAGAAATTACTATTATGCTCTGTGAAATCTGGTAAGGTGTTCTTGAGATTTAAATACATATTTTTATGTTCAAAATCTGATTAGAGATAATTAGATTCGCATATCGATATAGAATTGATCGACCATCGAGAGAGGCTTTTGATTATTATAGGATCACCGATTTTCAATCTAGGGTAATTAACAGCTAAAGCGATTAACGAATAATTGATTAAAGAATGTGTAGGTGGATTCGCAAATCCTAGTGTTAGTAAAAACTCGAATTCGTTCTCATCATTTAAAGTTGCTTATTGATATTTTAAATTTCATTAAAATAGTTAAACTAGTTTTAGAATCACAAACCAAAATCAAATCTGTGTTTTTCATATTGTTAGAATTTGAATTACAAATTAATTGATCAAATTGATATTTAGTCTTCGTGAGTTCGACACTCTACACATCAGTATATTACTTGTAAACGAACCGTACGTACACTTACGGGATTGAAATCGCACGACACCTACCTCTATATTGATGCAAACAAATATTACATAGAGAGAGAGACATGTCACCTTATTTCGAAGCAGTTGCAAAATCACTTATACTCTGTAAAATTATGGACAAACAAAACAATAAAAGACTATTGAAAAAACCGGCAAAACTTATGCAAGCATGTCATACCATAATGTTAGGTATACCACATTTGTCCATTTATAATCTTGTTAAATTCAGGCACTATCCTATCAAGAAAATTGACTAACAACAAGGATTTTCGTTGGAAAACAAAGCAGTAATTTAAATAAATTAGAAACGAGGTTAACTTCCGACAGAATAAAAAAGTTTGTCGATAATATTAAACAAAAATAAAATTTCATCGGTAATTCCCAACAAAAAATTATCTGTCGATAAATTTCAACTGAAGCAAAGATAATTTGAACATTCCTATGACCATAGTCAATAAAAACCGTCAGAAATTTCTGACAACAATAAAATTCTGTTGGAATTTTAGAGAATTTTAATAAAAATAAAATAAAAATGGTATTCTTATGTGATGTGGTGACACCAATTCCACTGCATCACTACATAATAATAGCATTTTTATGTTTTATTGGTTTTTAAAATTTTTGATGGATTTTTGTTGCCGTTGAAACGTTCTAAGTCTTGTGCTTTCATTGAAAATTTTCGACGGAGAATTTTTTACTGTTGAGAATTGTCGACATTGACGGATATTGGTTTCCATTGGAATTAGCAATAGACTTTTTGATTATATTGAAAGGGAACCTTTGTTTATTTATTTAAATTATCTTTCTATTTTCAATGAAAATACATAGTTGTTGGTCCATTTTCTAATAGTGAATATTAGCACAAATTTGATATGTTTTGGTGCACATGACATATTGAATTACTAAATTAGTTGAATGCTCTTCTATGTAATTCTACGTGCAATCATGAATAAGAAAATAAAATTATTTGTTGTCATTTTCAATTAAAATTTTGTTAGTGTAAGCCAACAACACACAATTAATGTTAGGGTAATTTGAAATTTTGGTACCCAACCTTTCAAAAAAGTAACGAATCTATCTCCAAACTCTTTTTTTTGGCATTGGCCATCTCCAACCTTTACATTTTGTTGCAAATCACGTCATTTTGACATATTTTGACGAATTTGTCATTCTCTTTAAATAAACAAAAAAAAAAAGCTAAAAAAAAAAAACAATTGCAAATAAAGTCCTACAACTTTTAAAAATTACAAAATAAGTTCATCTCTCTCTCTCTCTCTCTCTCTCTCTCCGCCCGGCGTGATGTCAAATTTTGATGAATCCTCTGTCTCCATGGTTTTCCATTTCTCCGACTCCCAAACCCCCAAAATTTACCCTCTCCGGCACCATGGACTGACTCCAGGATGATCAACAACAAACTCTGGACTTAATGGGTAGCCCCTCAAAGACTCTAGGATCAGCCTCGAGCTCTAACGACGAAAACCCACATGTTAAATTCTTATGTAGCTTTTCTGGTAGTATATTACCACGCCCTTAAGATGGAAAACTCAGATATGTAGGCCGCAATACGCGTATTGTGAGTGTCCTGTAAGATATAAGCTATGAGGATCTCATGGGGAGGATGATGTAGCTTTTCAAAGGGGCTACAGTGTTAAAATATCAGTAACTCGATGAGGATCTTGATGCTCTTCTATCAGTTGTGAATGATGATGATGTCACTAACATGATGGAGGAGTATGACAAGTTAGATTTGGGATATGGGTTTACCAGGTTAAGGATTTTCTTGTTTTTGCATCCTGATCTAGACGGTTCAGTGCATTTTGGTGATGGTGATGGTGATGGTGATGAAAGGGATAACGAGATAAGGTATGTGGATGCATTGAACAACCTTAACGAGACTTCCAGAATTAGATGATCTTTATGTTATCGACCAGTACTTTAATCAGAAGAATCTGGAGGTTGGCCTCCATGGTAAGAGGTATCCAGAGTTGTCAATGCCTCCAATTAATTTAGGACATTTCAATATTCCTATAAAGTAATTTGACGTCACGCCAAGCAGGGAGAGAGAGAGAGAGAAAGAGGGTAGGGTAGGGTAGGGTAGGGTGGGGTGGGGTGGGATGGGTGGATATTTTGGAGAAGATAAACTTATTTTATACTTTTTAAAAATTGTAGAACTTTATTTGTAATTTGTTTTTATTTTTTTATTGTTTTTAGCTTTTTTGTATTTTTTTTATTTAAAGAAAATGACAAATTCGTCAAAATATGTCAAAATAACGTAATTTACAACAAAAAACAAAAATTGGGAACTAAAATTGCAAATTACCCTTAATGCTACCTGTAAAAGCATTTTTGTATGTAATCTAGAAAATTGGAAATCAAACAAGGGAACATTTATATGGCCCTCAACGTGGCCTTTTTGTCAAGCTAATTCATTCCAAATCATAAATATCATATTTTGGGTATACCCAATGCTACGTGTCCTTACTTTGAAAACGGGCCTACAACATTAAATTGTGTTTAAACAAACATAACGTGTACATAATGATAAGCTTCTAATATCTAAATCAGATCGAACATTTAATGAATACATAATGTCTCTATTACAGGACAATCGATGAGTCTAAAAAATTTATCATACCCTGTAACGTGTGATATTAATTAAAGTTCTAGTAAATTTAACTTCTAAAATGAATAAAAAAATTATAGAAGATTTTTTTTTTTTGGGTCTCTATTAAAGAGAAATCAAGATTTTTTCTCAAAAATATCTAATTTTCATGATGGATACACTTTTCTTAAATGTTATTCAACATGCATAAACATAATTATACATGTATAGGATTGTAAGTAAAAATTGTCAAATTGAAACTGTCTTTTTGAAACTTTCAATCTTGTGCCACGTGGATCTATTCACACTAAATCGTTTTAAAAGTTTGATTTAAATTTTGATATTTTTTAAAATATAAAAAATAAATAAAAATGAAAAATTATAAAAAGCAAGACCAATCTTTCAACTGCGTTTTGGCTCGATACTAGTTTTTGATACACTTCTTGCTCTAATATTTTCACACAATAAAAGAAAGGAGAATGATCTAATGTCCCTAGTGGGCCAAATAAGAATTGCCCACTGGACAAGTGTCCAGTGGGCATTGGAGGAGTGCTTTTCATCTTCCAATGCCCACTGGACAAGTGTCAAGTGGGCAATTCTTATTTGGTCCACTAGGGGCATTAGATCATTCCCCAGAAAAGAAATCATATAGAAAATTTCTCCAATAATAATCACTTTGAGATATTAAAAATAAGAATGGATTTATTCTGTGGGTTCAAACCTCCTCTATTGAAATACATAGTCAAGACCTTTAAGTCAAGTGTCAAGTGGGCAATTCTTATTTGGTCCACTAGGGGCATTAGATCATTCCCCATAAAAGAAATCATATAGAAAATTTCTCCAATAATAATTACTTTGAGATATTAGAAATAAGAATGGATTTATTCTGTGGGTTCAAACCTCCTCTATTGAAATACATAGTCAAGACCTTTAATTGTGGCTTGCAAAAGTGTGGAGCCATGAAAAATCACCAATAATCATGAATTAAGAGTAAATAAATGGTTATGCACCAAAGAAAATGAATACACAAAGTTCTCGATCAATAACAAATTAAGTCTCATTCTTAATAAATTTATAATTCATCACAAGGGTCGTTTTTACTTATTTTGTTCCGTGTAAAGATCTAGTATAATTAAATCATCTGTGATAATTAAAAACTTAATTTTCATTATTAAAAATTTAAAATACACCAGCTGTTGATTTCACAAATCGATTCCATTTTTGAAACCAAAAACCAACTAACTTCTTAACAACTTAACCTAATAGATTAACTTTCACTATTCAAATGGAAATCAACTAACTCCTTAACTTCAACTTTCATTATTCAAATGGAAATAATTATCTCAACCATTGCATAAATTCTATATTATTTATTGTATGTTTGATAATGTTGAAATTATTTTTTAATTGTTTATAAGTTGTGGGTCCTATGGAATGTATAGATAATAAGTGGAATAGTGAATTGTGAATTCTACAAAATATATAAATAAAAAGTATATTTAACCAATTTAATTATACTTTAAGCACGGCCAAACAAGGGCTTAGTTAACATTAGGTCAAACTCCACTATACTCTTACATGTATTTGTAAATGTTAGTTCGTTTGGACTCGACTTGGGTCAATTTTGAATCGGAAGGACAATTTTGTCAAGTTCATAAGAAGAAGAATGCTATTAGGTCATTTAAAATGATTTTATACATAACTTAGAATTTTTAACGGGTAATTATATTTAAACCACATTTTTTAATAAATACATTACATTTTAATTGTATTAAAAAGTCTCTATCCTTTACTAGTTTTTACACTTATGCCATCTACTTTTTTCATCTTCTTCATATAATCAACATTCCATTAGCACATATTGTTCCTATAACAGGTTTAGTCTAAAAATTATGTTAGTGTACTTTAGCGTAAGAGACAAATATTTAGTCGTACTTTTGTATTTATTTTTTTATTTTTATTTTTTTACTTATTTAAAAACACGATAGAAAAATAAGTTTTTTTCGTATCTTAACATAATTTTTGAACGAAAATCGTTATAAAGAACAAGATATGCTAATTAATAGAAGATTGATAATATGAATATGATAAAAACAAGTTAAGGACTTAAGTATGACAATAATCAAATATAAGAGACTTCTAATACAAATAAAATGTAGTGCACTTATAATAAACTGTAATGTCAATATAACTATCTTTTTTAAGCTATAAATTTAAGTGTTCGTTTGGTGTGGATTATAAACTAGTTTATTTGACCAAAATGAGTAAGAATAGTCAAAAATATCATGCTACAAAGACAATTTTTTTGATTAAATAAACTATTTTGATCAAATAAATTAGCTTATAATCCACACCAAATGGGCACTAAAACTAAAAACTATTTACACAGTTAAAATGCCTTTTCAGTATCCAAAAATATAAGACACGTCAGATTTCTATCAAATTTTAAAGTTCACGTAGAATTGTGTAGTTAAATTTAGTAACCAGTGATTAATATTAAAATAAAATTAAAGTTAAGTAATTGGATTGAGGTAAATTAAAATTGAGTGACGCAGTTGTGATTTCACTGAAAGTTCAGTGACCAACTATGAAACTATGAAATTAATCCTTTTTCAAACTATTATTGCCCAACGTGGTAATAGGCCCAAGCCGGTTTATTTTTGTCGGCAGAATGGAATACTAACGTGTGTCTCACTCGGACACATTTTCCATGGTCTTTATGCCACCCCCATTGCACTGCGTATATCATGATGGTACAATTTTCAAAACATTTACTTATTTTTACACTTCCTCTACTTTTTTTCATATTCTTCGTATCATCAACCTTCCATTAGCACATAACGTTTCTATAACAGGTTTTGTCTAAAAATTATGTTAGTGTACTATAAAATAAGAGATAAATATTTAGTTGCACTTTTGTATTTATTTTTTTACTTATTTAAAAATACGATAGATAAATAAATTTTTTTTTCGCCCTCTTAACAAAAATTTTGAACGAAAATCGATATCAAGAACAAGATGTGCTAATTAATAGAAAGTTGAAAATACTGATGATATAAATAATGACAGCTGCTATATGTTATTTAGCTATGGTGGCACGTCTTGGCACGCCCGCCTCAACGATTCGCCCGTCTCACCAGCTCGCCCACTTCGTTGGTCTCATGAGCACGCTTCTGACAGATAGACTGCAATAACCCAACTGTCATTAGGTTAGTCAGGCAGACGACCCATGGAATGACAGTTATCACCAGTTATCGGGAAGACAAACATCTCTCAACAAATGAAAAGATGAAACATCCCTCATTAACTCCTAATAATGAGGGAGATGAAGGGACACCCGTTATCAAATGAGGGAGATGAAAGGACACCTGTCATCAATAACTGCAGGCCATCCCTATAAATAGAGGCCAACTCCCCAGGTAAAAACAGAACACACAACTCTTATATACTCCAATTGCTATTCACCACAAATATTTTAATCATATACTGATTATCATACCGGAGTGGACACTGGGGAAAAAAGCCCCGCCACCTTTTGCAGGTCTCCACCACTGTCTCTGCCGTGCTCGAAAGAGAAAAAATATTTATCATTATTTTGCGCCGTATGTGGAAAACGCACAAGAAGTCATGGCTCAAACTAGAAGAGCTAGGAATATAATCGCTCCACCAGCCCCCATCGGGGATGTAGGCACCGAGTCTAACACCGCCACTAATCATCCACACAAAGAATTTGCCTCTGCCGCTCAACTTGCGGCACTACAAGCTCAAGTGGCGACCTTAACGGCTCCACTCCAGGATCGGAACGTTGTGGTTTCTCAGCTACCACAAGGTCCTAACCTTCTGCCGGTAGAGTCTTTACCACCAGGGGCTCTGTCCCAGAGTCCTAGCCTTCCACCGGTAGGGCCCTCACCACCAGGGGCTCCTCTCCAAACTCTTAACTTTTCAGTAATGGAAACACCACCAACGACAGCTCCACATCTAGCTCCAGTTTCTTTAGCTCCTCATTCCGCACCCCACCTCCATTCATTGACATCTGGCCCAAATCCATACTGGGGACAACCATCATGGATGCCCAAGTCTATACTTGTTGAGACACCAGTGTTAAGCCTGGAACATCGATTAGAAGAAATGATGGGTCGCAAAATAACTGAAGCTATGTCTAATAAAAGTAGTAGGCAACAATCCATGGTGTTGGAAAAAGATCCTTTTTCTCTAGAAGTGATGGCAACCCCCTTGCCACGAGACTTCAAACAGTCAAAGATGGAGAAGTACGACGGATCCTCTAATCCTGTCGATCACCTCAGGTCTTTTGTTGACTTGATGAGGTTACAAGTCACCCCAGATGTAATTATGTGCAGAACTTTCTCTCCAACACTTAGGCGGGAGGCCAGGGACTGGGTAGCCACCATTCCCCCAAAATCGATCAGTACATTTTACAATTTTTCCAATAGTTTTGCTGCACACTTTGCCAGTAGCAAACGTGTTAAGAAAACTGTTATCAGTCTGATACAATTGACGCAGGACAAGGAGGAATTGCTAAAAGGTTTTATTGTCTGGTTCAATAAAGCCACGCTGGGAATCAAAGATCTGTAGATGTCTGTTGTAGTCACTGCCATGATGAGTGGAACTCGAAGTCGTCCTTTCAAGATGTCACTCTCCAAAAACACGCCGGATACGATGCATGAGTTACTCAAGAGAGGGAATAAGTATGTGGACGCTGAAGAAGCATATCTCATTACCGAAAGTATGAAAGATCGAAATGAACCTGAGTCTAACAAAAGGAAGACTCGAGACGAGCTCGAACCTCGAAATAATAGAGGCAAGCTCAACCTAGATGAGGCGACCTTGCCCAAGCCGATGCGAGCTAACCGAGCCAAGGTTTCAAAGAAAAAAAAATTACCAAGGTGAGCTCACCCTTGACGAGGCGAAGCGAAGCGAGCTCACCCAATCTGAGGCGAAGCGAGGAGAGGCGAGGCAAGCTCGCCCAAACCAAGGTGAGCTCACCCAAAAAAAAAACTTAGGCGAGCTCACCCTTGACGAGGCGGGACCTCGCCCAATCCGAGGCGAGGAGACCTCGCCCGCTAACCCTTGACGAGACGAGACGAGACGAGACGAGGCGAGGCGAGGCGACCTCGCCCAATTCAAGGCCAGGTGAGGCGACCTCATCCAATCCGAGGCGAGGCGAGGCGAGGCGATGCGACCTCGCCCAATCCAAGGTGAGGAGAGGTGAGCTCGCCCAAAGTTTAAAAAAAAAAAAAAAGCTTAGGCGAGCTCACCCATGACGAGGCAAGGCGTGAGGCGAGCTCACCTAGATAGCCAAGCTAATAATACCTATATATTTTAAGGTGATGGACCTATGTATAAAAATCAAGGCGATAGCCACTACTTAAAAATCAAGGTGATAGCCATCATTGAAAAACAAGGCGATGAGCATTTGTTTAAAAATCAATGCGATAGCCACTATTTAAAAATTAAGGTGATAGCCACTATTGAAAAACAAGGCGATGAGCCTATGTTTAAAAATCAAGGCAATAGCCATTATTTAATAAACAAGGCTAGGCAACGAGTCATGCTGAAAATCAAGGCAATGAGCCTCTGTTTGAAAAATAAGGCGATGATGAACCTCTGTGTGAAAAACAAAACAATGAGCCTTTGTTTAAAAATCAAGGCGATGAGCCTCTATTTGAAAAACAAAGTGGTGAGCATTTGTTTAAAAATCAAGGCGATGAGCCTATGTTTAAAAGTCGAGGCGATGAACCTCTGTCTGAAAAACAAGGCCAATGAGCCTCTATCAGAAAATCAAGGCGATGAATTTATGTCTGAAAAATTTAGAAAGAAGCATGTGTGGTAGATTATTTCTACTTCCCATTGACGACAGTTTATGAAAAGTAGATAGGTTTATGATGATATAAATAATGACAGCTACTATATGTTATTTAGCTATGGTGGCACATCTTGGCATGCCCGCCTCACCGGCTCGCCCACCTCGTTGGTCTCATGAGCACACTTCTGACAGATAGACTACAATAACCCAACTGTCATTAGGTTAGCCAGGCAGGCGACATATAGAATGACAGTTACCACCAGTTTTCGAGAAGACGAAACATCTCTCAACAATTGGAAAGATGAAGCATCCCTCATTAACTCCTAATAATAAGGGAGATGAAGGGATACCCGTTATCAAATAAGAGAGATGAATGGACACCCGTCATCAATAACTGCAGGCCATCTCTATAAATAGAAGCCAACCCCCCAGGTAAAAACAGAACACACAACTTTTATACACTCCAATTGCTATCTAGCACAAATATTTTAATCATATACTGATTATCACACCGGAGTGGACACGGGGGAAAAAAGCCCCGCCACCTTTTGCAGGTCTCCACCACTGTCGCCACCGTGCTCAGAGGAGGAGAAAAAATATTTATCATTAAATACGAATATGATAAAATCAAGTTAAGGACTTAAGTATGACAATAATCAAATATTAGAGACTTCTAATACAAATAAAATGTAGTGCACTTATAATAAACTGTAGTGTCAATATAACTACCATTTTTAAACTACGAATTTAAAACTAAAAGCTATTTACACTGTTAAAATGCCTTTTCAATATCCAAAGATAAAAGACACGTCAGATTTCTATCAAATTTTAAAGTTCACATAGAATTGTGATGTTAAATTTAGTAACCATCGATAAATATTAAAAGAAAATTAAAGTTAAGTGATTGGATTGAGGTAAATTAAAATTGACTGATGCAGTTGAGATTTCACTGAAAGTTCAGTGACCAACTATGAAATTAAGCCTTTTTCAAATTATTATTGCCCAACGTGGTAATAGGCCAAAGCCGGTTTATTTTTGTCGGCAGAAGGGAATACTAACGTGTGTCTCACTCGGACACATTTTCCATGGTCTCTATGCCACTCCCATTGCACTACGTATTTCATGATGGTACAATTATCAAAACAAAAATAAGAAAATTAAAATGATTTGGATTTAATATATTTGAAGTCGTAAACAAATCAATAAATATTGATTAGGTGACATAATAATCCTTTTTCTTTTTTCTTTCAATAAAAATTGCATCTCTTGATCAAGTGTATAAATGAATATTGTAGAGATCGTAACTTATTTTGTCTTTGCAAAATCGAGAAAAATTATTAAGATGCTATTGCATGTATCTAATTATGTCACTACAGAATAACTACAGAATAACTGGGTAAAAAATAAAATATTAGACTTTATTGTTAATGATAGTAGCAAATAATTTTTTTAACAATATTGACAATATAACGGCATTAAAGACTTTACTTAACTCACGTTTTGAATTATAAGATATTTATTAAAAGTTTAAACGGTTACACATGAGTGTTTTGTTATTCTAGAGGTATGTTTCATATTGATTTTAATATGATCAAACATGAATGAAGAAGATACAAATGACATTATTTATTAGTCATATCTAATTCATCATGTATGTATTGTTGTTGACTTATTGTTTGTGCTAAATATTAGCAAACAATTAGCTCGATTATTCGAAAATAATGGACTTGAAATAATTATTCATTCAATATTAAATAAATTGTGCATATATTGTTAGTGAGAATGAATAAAATACGTTGCATAGTTAAAAATGTACAATTATGTACATATAATATGGGGTCAATTTCATTTGTTGTCATTGAACATTTAACAAAATCTAAATTGGATCATTAACTTCAATATAGATTCACTTAGATCACTAAATTTCCCCACTCCCCCGATCACAATAGATGAAACTCTATCAAAGACCAGCGTATTCATATCGTTAGCCAAATTGATGAAAATTACTTAAATAGCAACCATACCGCTAAGGATCGCAACGGGGCGGGCTAGGGAGACTATTACTATCTCCGTCCCATAGGAGATTTTTGGGAGACGGGATGGGGATTGAAAAATCTCCATTTATAGTCCCGTTTAATTAATTAATTTTTATTTTTTTAAATACAATATAAATTTTAAAACATAAAAATAAAGTAAAATAAAAAGATTTATGGTTGGTTCGGAGAATTCGAGGCGAAGACCATGATTCCCGTCCGAGCCCCGATTACCAACGGGGCAGGTGACGGACATATTTTTTTTCTATCCCTACATACCGCAATGCTAGCTCATGCTTACTTCTATAGAGTCTGCCTTTCATTGGATTGAATTCCAGTGAGAGTTGTGGGGGTAAGAGAGGCTAACAACAATGGATAGCTAGTTCGGGATAGCTGCTGTCGGGAATGCTACGTGTGGGGCCTTACCAGTGAATGGTGTTGAAACCTAGTCCTATATAGGAGTCTTGGACCTACAGGGCTCTAGTTAGGTAGGGGAAATGCCTCTTTCGCATAATCGTTGTGTCACATGCCTACTTATTATACGTTACGTCATAAAAGTGTTAAAATACAAAAAAACAAGAAGTTTAATTTTTTAATCTAAATACAATGCCATAATCCACATTTTACCTTTTTTTTTTTTTCAAGTTGTCACGTAGCGATTATATTGAAAGATTACTTACTAGTATGATTGTCAAATAAGTAATTCTTGTCAGTTTGAGGAATAATAGGTAATGGAATATGACATAGTGATGAAATTGGAAACTAAATACAAGTTCAATGACTCAATTGAGATAAATTAAAATTTAGCCATCCAATTGAAATTTCATTGAAAGTTTAGTGACCGCAGATGAAATTTACCTTATAATACGAAATAAATGTTCATGCATTTTGTTCCTTTCATTCTAACTCACTGATCAAGATTCAATATAAAATCAACGGTCTAAAGAAAGCGCCCTCAATCTACACCCTCTGCAGCATTACATACAATCATTCACCTCATGCACATATACTCGTTATTTCTCAAGCGGTCGAGCCACTGATAAATACAATACTCCTATGCTTTTTTGCTTGATTACAGGCTGTCGATTCTCTGTATTTGAGTGGAGAATTCGTTTTAGCTTTAATTATTAGCCATTAGAGATTGTATAAATGGCAACTGCAGCAGCACCGGGGGAAGTTGTTACTGGGAAACCTGAAGCGGTGGAAGCTACGGCAGAGCCACCACTTGCGTCGGCGGCGATGGAGAAGCCAAACGATGTCTTGGAGGATAAACCTGTCATTCCGGTGCCTCACGAGAAAGTCGATGATTCCAAAGCTGTTGCCGTCGCCGAAAGTAATTATTTCTCTTCTCTTAATTATAATGTCTTAATTTTGAAATCAAATCTCTTCAAAAAACTATAGCAAACTATTCGAAAGCTCATAATAGAGTTTTTTAATTTTTTTTTGGTTTTTAAATAAAATTCAGAAACTTTACCTCACTTTTAACCAAAATATAAGAAAACTTGGATTAAGAATTGGACATCGTTCCGGGATTTGTTACGAACTTCGATTAAGAATTAACTTAATTGTGAGTTTCAATTAAAAGTAACTTAAGTTTAAATTTTAATGCTCATAGCACAAAAAATTAATAAATAATTAGAGTTTGAATTAACTTTAAATATCTTTTTAAAATGAAATATTGAATTTATAGAAATAAATTAATTTTAATGTTTTATACTACATTTTTATTGCATATCGTCTCCTACTTTTTTCAAAAATAGCATTTCCAAATTGTGTGTCTGTATGTATATATGGTTTAATTTTCGGTTTTTGTTTTCATTTTTGAGAAACTGATATTCGGCTAAATGAAGATAAATTTAACTTTATCAGGCTCGATTACGAGTTTGAATAGTGAAATTTATGGTACTGCTAGTTAATTTTTATGAAATTTTATGTGAAAAATAATGGTTATATTGTATCAAAATTATTGTATCATAAAGCAATTGTTTTTTCTGAAGAAATTGGATATGGCATAATTAATCTTGCTTTCTCAATGGTCCAATGAAGAAATGAATGCAGTGTCTAAAATCTATTACGAAAAATAAAAATCCATTTTTTAGGAAAAAATTATCTTCTCAAGTAGATGAGATCATAGAACATGAGAGAAAATCTTTTTGGATTTAATTTTGATAGACTTTTAAGTGTATGTTTGGTGTGCTGGTCAGACGGGAGTCCTTCATCCTGTTTAATCTTATTTAATCTAACGTACTAAACATGCTACTATCGTTTTTTCCCAATTCCCATTATGGCTAGGAAGTCTCTAGTCTTCATTGTAATAGAGGGCCCCCTCCAACTGTTTTTAACCTTTTATAAGGAGGGCCAGTTCTGCAGTGAACTTGACATGTTCCATGTTATGAGGTGACAGCTAAAGTTGTTCTTGTCAGCTAGCATTTATTTGGAGATATGTTCAATTACCCATTTTTCTTTTGGGAAACTTGTGGTATTGGTTTTTCTTCTATATAATATTTTTCATAATTATAGATCCATTGATCAGATCCACTAAGTAAAAAATTCAATTCAATGCATTTCTTGTGAACTCATAAGTTTTATCGTTCATAATAATAGATCCATTGACCGAGAAAGAAGCTTTTATCGTGTTCGTCCCATTGTACGAGTTCTTTCCTGACCTTAAAAATATCCATACATCAATTATGGCACAAATGTCGATTTGTAATCAAGAAAGTTGTTTAAATGATCTTTATAAACTTCACTATTTTTTCTAGTAGTTTTAATTATTGAGATACAAAATATCGTCATTGGTACATAGGAGGTTGGTCTTTCTCAACACGGTGTATAACATAAAAAACTTTATAATACAGGATAAGCAATCCGGGAATCTAGGAATGAATGGGATCCCTATCATTATAAAAGAATAAATTATTAGAGTGTTGTCCTCTCTCTAACTCAATAGATCTATCTATATGAGATGACGAAATGCAATGGGATAGATAGTAGAGGGCTGCCTACGCCCCTTAAGCTGTATCTATCCAATGCCTCAATTGGTAAAAGATGATTTGCATATATCCTTAAAGGGTATTTCTTAGTCTCTGTTTGGTTTTGCTTAAAAGGTTGATAAAAATTTGAGTCAAAGTCAACAATTAATTTTAACCACACATCTACAATTTTTATCTAACTTTTTAACCACATATCTCATCAATTTTAATCAAAATCTGCTAAAAAATTGATTTTTAACAAAACCAAATAGGCATAGTATCATTTTTACATATATGAGTGAAAGTATATTATATAGGCTTTCTTCGAGGCTTATTTTGACTTCACCTCTTGTCTTACTTCAGAGATTTTGTTGATGAAATATGGATACTATTGATAAAAAAATTTGTTTGGCTGTTTGAACACAGAGGCTCCAGAACTTTTACCAAAGAAAAGCTCGAAAGGATCCCTTGACAGAGGTAAGACATTCATAATTCTTCTCATTTCATCGTCTACGATATGATAATCTCTTGAAGAAAACTTGGGTAGCCTACATATTAAGATTCAGTTTCTATGCCTATGGCAACATGAATTGGTTCTATTAGAAGTTGATAAAGGGAACACACTAGAATTTCAGTGGAAATGTGGATCTAGAAAGTTAATGATTTGATTGCTATGTGGTGAACAACCTCGTCTAAAAACTTAAGTTAGTCTTTAACACGGTCATTCAGCCTTTGTATCCAAACTTGGATTCATTTAGAGCATCTCGAGTGCAACTATGAATTGCACTAAAAAATGTGTCACATCATCTCAAATTGTTAATATGGCAAAGAAAAAAGTGAAGGATATCTAGCACACCGTCCACATTTAGACAGTGTGCTAGTCATCCTCTATTTATTTTTCTATAATTAATGTCTATTGAAATATGTGCTAAGCTTTTTTTATTTAATTTTTTATAATTTATCTCTATCGGAACATGTGTTAATCATCTTTTATTTAATTTTTTATAATTTATCTACCACTCTCTCTTGTACATGTAGACCACAATTTTTTCAATCCACAACTTTATTGAAGATGCTCTTCTCTCAGTCTCTATTTTATTTATCAAATGTATAACTCTCCACATTGTTGCATTGGAGATGCTCTTAGTATCAAATGTTCAACGAGTGAAAATTTTCATAAACGGGAGGCAGCGAGACTTGAACTTAAGATATTTGCTTACTCTAATAATACATTGAACCACCTCGTCTAAAAGCTTAAATTGTTAGAGAGGAGACACATTTATTTATTCAAATTTAGTCTTTAACATGTACAAGGTAGATTCAGATTTTAATTCTGTTTCTCTGCCTATGCCAACAAGAATTGATTGTACCATAAGTTAATAAAGGGGACATGGTAGAATTTCATTAGAATATACAGACCTTGTAAGTCAATAGATTTTCAATCGCCGAGTATGATGATGATCTTGTGCAAGTGAATGATTTGATTGCTATGGGAATGATATTATACATGCAACGTGAATAACAGTCTATATTTCCAGATATTGCTCTTGCAAAGCTTGAAGACGATAAGAGATTGTCGTTTATCAAGGCATGGGAGGAAAGTGAGAAAAGCAAAGTGGAGAATAAGTAAGTCTTCTCTTCCTCTTGTTATTTCTGTCCTCTAGGATTGCATATTCAAGGAAACTGGAAGAAACCTCACTCTGTAGAAATCCTGCTTACTAATTGGAATGCTTTTGTGTACATTAACATCCAATCTTATCTGTCTTTAGTTTCTCAATTTTTTGTTCTGTTTGGGGGGCTCTCTTTTATAGTATTCGACAGCTGGTGGAAGAACTTGCCCATGGCTTACCTCCTCAGCTTCCTCACCTTCCTCCACGAGTTCTTGTTATGTTCATGTTCTTCTAATTTGAGTCCTAGATAATTCTAGAAAAAAGTTCTAAAAAGTTTATACTGTAAGAGAGATTTCGTGAATTGTCCAACATTGCTGAATCTGATATTCTTTCACCCCAAAATGACAAAGTACTAATTCCACAATTTCTAATTTTTTCCGAAAGGACTTCAATTTCGGGTTAAAAGTTCAAGTCTTATGCGGAGGGTTCAGATAAAACTAAGTGTCACCTATTGCATTGTGCATCAGACTGAATTGAAAGGACGGAATAATTTTTTTGCATGTTCTTCCATAGTTTCTGTTGTTTGAGATCAAGAATTCTTTCATGGAACCAAAAAACTGATTTTTACTGCAACATAAGGGAAAGTTTCTGCATTATACTTGGTTTATTTGTTTCAACCTTGCTGAAAGAAACTTCTAGACACTGGTAATTTTGTTTGTACGATGGAACAGGGCACAAAAGAAGCTCTCTGATGTTTCATCATGGGAAAACAGCAAAAAAGCAGCTCTTGAAGCCAAACTAAAGCAAATTGAGGTAATTGAAATGAATAGATCTTTGAAAAATTTGTATATGCTGGGCATTAGCGAAGTGTATTGCAACGAAAATGCTCGTGGTTATATGAACTTCCACTTTAAATCATGGTAGACTGACATTGTGAAGTTGTCTTCCTTAGACAATTTAATACTTGACTTTAATGGCGTGTCTAGTATGCTAGTCTGGACAACACTTGACATGATTAATGAAGAACAAGATGTAGTAATGGTTTTACGTGTCTATGAAATGGCAGGAACAATTGGAGAAGAAGAAAGCAGATTATGCAGAAAAAATGAGCAACAAGGTAGCTCTCGTTCACAAGCAAGCAGAAGAGAAGAGAGCCGTGGTTGAAGCTAGACGAGGCGAAGAACTTCTCAAAGCCGACGAGATGTCTGCAAAATTCCGTGCAACAGGGCATGCTCCGACGAAGGTTTGTGGGTGCATTGGAGGTTAAGCTTCTCTCGTTTGGTAATTGAAAATCTGGGATATTGCCATATTGGTATATGTCCTCCACGTAAAATTCCTTTTGTTATTTTTGTGTGCGCTTTATAGATTCAGTATATGACTTGAATTTTCATTTCCTTGTGTTATCTTGTATAGTAAGAGTACTTTTGGCTTGTGAGAAAACAAGTTCTTTTGTTTTTAACTTGTGCTAAAAAGTAAGTCTCTAAAAATTTAAGCTAGTAGAGATAAAAGAAATATATTTACCTATATTTACGTATTAGAATAGAAAATATTGCTCGACCCGGTGTAGCACCGTGCAGAGTACTTGTTCAACCATGTTAACCTAATATACTTGCATATATCTAACAACCCATATATATTTGAAAATAAATTAATCCTCTTTGCATACCCAACAAAAAATAAAGGACTTGAACGAAATAGAACAATGATGTTGAGCCACGAGTCCGTTTCTTTTGTGATGGACAGTTGGCACTAGGAAAGAATATATTATACTAAAGAGGAACTATTTTTAATAATTTTAAGTTTTTAGATGAGAGAATGAGTAAAAAAGTTAAAAAGCGTTAGTTTTGATTAAATTATGGGCATACATTTTAGAGAATCGGCCAAAATCCGAAATAGTTTCTAAATAACGATATGATAAATTTTGAACCATCTGAAATAATGCAAGTAATTCATCTAGAACTTTCCTATTAGATGTCTTCTATTAATCGAGTAAAAAATCAAGTTGATATAGTAAGAGGTGATATGCTTGAATTTGCTTCCTATTAAATGAGAAAAAAATAAAATTAAGAGTTCATATTTTGTTTTTTACCTCAACTCTTTCAACAAAATTGTATTTTTATCCAACAATAGGTACAACCCACTTTGATTCCCATTGCTGCGTTGAAACTCCAAATGTTTTATGAAAGCACTTGGAAAAGCCAAAAGGTGGTATATATATACTGTTTTCCAATTCAAGAAATTGATAGAAGGGCAGAATTTATTTTTCAAAAACAAAAAGCATCCGCCTTAATTTTATTAATTTTTGTTTCGAGATACCAAATTTGTTCAATATAACGTTAAAGAGATAAACTCAACCTGGTCGAGCCAAATTTGTTCAATATAACATTAAAGAGATAAACTCAACCTGGTCGAGTTGGGAAAAAGAAATATAGTTGACAAACAATAGGCCACTTGATTAGGGTTGAGTTTGCTACCATTTTGACATCCTCATAAGTATTGTTCAATTTGTGCCCAATACTACTGACCAAACATGCCGTTGTGGAAAAAATTAACAAGGAGATATACATACCAAGACCATTTAACACGGAGCAAATTTAATTTCTGTACGGAAAGAGAGCTTGCTGAATGTTTTGAATCATTCTTGATCCTGAACCACTACACAAGTTAGGATTCCCAAACAAGCAAACACAGTAAGAAGGTAATCCTAGTACCAAATCACAAAACAAGCACAACATAGGAGTTGGGACTCCATAATGAGGACGTGAAATACTAGTCCAGATCTGCCGTCCCATTTTTGTTGTCCTCTTAACTGTCCGTCCACTCAAGTGTCGAAGATTTTATTGGAAAAACAGCCAATTGGACAACAAAAATAGAACATCAGATCTGGCTTTGTGAAATACGGCCTAGTATTGCAAACAAGTCAGTATTATCAACACCCATATAATACCAATCGTCTTCTCAGTCGCATAATCCCATTTGATCACAGAAACATCTTAAACAATGTTCAACACATTGTAGCCACAGTTTTCCTTCACCAATGTAGTTTAGTAGGAGATAACAACAGAGGATATTTTGTTGTATACAGTGCTGCGTGGGGGTAGAACTACAAGGTAATAACAGAAGATAAGCACCAGCAGATTTTGCATTAACCATACAGAACGTGCAAATTAACCAAACTAGCCCCATTGGAAATAAGAACACCAAATTGCTGACAGAACAGAAGGCAATGGCAAAGTGAACCCAACATACTATCCCGAACATGCATATGATTGTGAATTCTTTATAATTAAAGGACAAAGAAATGTGCCTGAAATTCTGGCATAGTCTGCCTCGCAAGCCAAAATACAAATCTTCCACGATCAAAGGCACAATTTAATACAGCACCTGACACTTAATCATGTAGCTCTAACAGGCAGCCAGACATTTCTGTACAACAAGAAGAAATCACAGCAGACAAATAAGATACGAGGGTAAACAAAATTGCAAAATATCAATGTTATATCAAACTAATAATTTCAACTAGTACACCAATGCCAGTCACTAAAATCCCAGATATTTATAAAACAATGCGGAGTCAAACATGGACACAATTACTAGGTAGGACTGCACACTATGATAAACAAGATTTTAGCTTATTTTTCTTCTTAATATTGTTGAGTAGTATCTAATCTTCCCTACCAAACATGCCATTAATTGTTCTCTCCCAGCACCAAAAGATATTCCAAGGAATGATTATGATGGTTTTCTTGGAACTTCAGATAAGAATGACACACTAAAGTTTACCACATTTAAAGTTTAAACCGATCATCACACAAAAACTTTTCAGAAGAAAGCATTTGTTTGACTATGATAACATAGTATCAAAGCTTTGGAGTATCTGCATATACTTCATTGCAGTTTATACCGAAATAGTCTATTAAGAACCATGAATATTTAGAGATCCACCAATTCAACTATTTCTTTTACTTTTGCCTGAAGGTCCAGAATCGGTTTTTAAGTCTTCAAAGGTAATTCATACCTAAAAAGTTGGCTAAATTGTTTTCTATAGGTGCATTGTCAAATTCTTCAAGATACACTCCAGAACCCATCTTTCCCCCCTTTTTCTACAGTAGGAATCAACTTTAAAATGCGAGTATATATTTGCTGAAAAATTATGAGAACTACCAAACACCATGTCAAAAACAATGTATTAAAACTGAAACTACCAAACGAGTACTTATTGATGTCGGTCATAAAGCAAAACAAATCAACCAAAGTTGAAAGCAGTAGAAAGACTGAGAAGCATCCAAGCTTAAGCGCCTCAAAAGTCCCGACAAACATTTCCCACGGATTGCAATACAAGTTACAATGTTTATAAACGATTACTAAGGCGTTTTAATTCTGTGAGGAGAGGCGTAAGTCTCAAGACAGGACAATAAAATAATGCAAAAGAATAAAAAAATACCAAAATGTGCTCATAATAAACCATATACCATTTTAAGAAATCCATAATAAAACTTATTAGCAAAATATTAAGTTCTCAAATTAGTCATCAATTATCAAAGTTATAATCTATTACTAGAAGTAGAGACAACTCAAAAATTTCTTATATCATCACTACTAATATGATCTTTAAGGAAAATCATTAACATCACCATCCTTGTCATTACAAGTTTCTTCTCTTTTCTTTGCGTATAGGCAGAAAAAGAAAAAAGAAAAGAAAGCACAAAACATATTAAATAACTCAAAAGGCTAAGGTTAGTAATTGAATATCTGGAAAATGCAAGATAAACGGGCGAACATCTTAGTCACCTTTAGTTGTAAGCCTCGCAAATGACACTTAAGGTGTGGGTTTTGAAGCATATTATGAAAGCCTCTGTGAGACGAGATTCAAGGCATAAGCCTCAAATAGTTTTTTTAAGCAATAACCAGAAATTAACCCATCTTCCAGGTACCATTTCGCACAAGTATGTGGGACATTTTAAAGAAAATACTTAATAATCGAAAATAAGAAATCAGGATTTGATAATTCAATGAAAATGTTTTTCTCAACTCAACGATGATGTAATTGATTCTCAACAAAGTAATTAATAACATAGATAAACTTGGACAGAAAAATAAAAAACATTTAATTGCATGATTTCTAATACGAGTGCATTATATCTGATTTGCTGAAAAACTGAAAATAAATGCTAACAAATTAATATGCATATATGACAGGACTCACCAAGACCTTTCGACCATGGAGCAGAATTATTACCACATATTAACGACAGTATATAGCCTGATCTATATGCGGAGGGATCTGCTTGATCTCTGTCCCAAGTTCTTGTTCAATCCTATACCTGAAAGATGCGAGTATGAAAATCACAAAAATCTCCACAAGTGAAGTAATATTCTACCAATGAAAAACAGAACGACAGCATACAAATTGAATCGGTCTTCATAAGTTATCAGATTCACAGCTAGCCCAAGATGTCCAAACCTTCCAGATCGTCCAACCTACGCATGACACTATTGTCCATGAGAAAATAGCGCGGCAGTCATGAATAGTACACTGGCATTAAATTTAACATACCCTGTGTAAATATGTCTCTGAGTTCTTAGGAAAATCAAAATTGATTACAACATTGACCGCTTGGATATCTATACCTCTCGTAAATAGATCTGCAGTTAGATTGCAAGAGGAAGATAAATAAATATTTCCGTAAAGGAAAGCGGATACTGTTTAACAAGGAAGACAATTTTGTTGGATGAGACTAGAATCAAAAAGCAGGCAAAACTCATGTCCCTTCTTTCTCCTCCCACCTAAATTAGCAGGGAGGACAACCATTGCTTCCCCCATTTAAGAACACAAATTCAAATTTGGGCCAAAAAATATAGAATTTTGATATAACGAGGATAGCAGAAAATATACAGAGAGAGCGCAAGTGCAGGCCAGTGATCACCTAATAACTGCCTATGTGGGAATCCAAAAAACTACCTATTCAAAAATATACAATAATATTAGTCGTGTTGCAGTTAACCGTAATTGGATTATTTTAGAAATGGCGCAATAAAACTGAGAACTCTATATCCACCTGTCAACATGCAGTCAAGACTGGGGACGATAACAAAAGAAAGAAAAAGGTATTCCTTCATTTATTTAGGACCACTTTGTTACTAGAAAGTAATCAACAAGGCCCTTGCATTGAAAGCCCAAAAGAGGGTAGCATAGTCACTTCACCAAATGCTTCGAAAATAGCACACACCCAAGAAACTTATCAACTATTGACCCTCTATATTTCCTTGCTGTTATATTAAACATATCCAAGATTAACTTGTCTATTTCCTCGTACATCATGCACTAATTGCTCACAATCTGCATCAACATGTTGGCAATTACATATCCTACTTTTATCACAACGTTATATTAACATTTCCCTAATCAATGCAAATTTTGCAAGCAAGAGCACAGTAAGTTAAGGGATAACACAAAATTCATGACCAATGATATTCAGATAGTTCCTGACTACAATTGTCTACAATTTTTAATACATTTTTATGAACCATTAAGAACCACAGGCATATCGAACAAGTAGAGCATTGCATACTCATCTGAGAACAATTGTAGGTGTGAAAGCATAGTTGTTGCAACAAGATGGTGATCTTACCCGTGCAAACAAGATTCCTACAGGCACCATTGCGGAAGTCATGAAAAACTCTGTTGCGATGATCTTGAAGCATCTTAGCATGAATATAGAAACAAGAATAGCCAAGCTCTGTGATTTTCTTGGCAAGAAGTTCTACTCGATTCACAGAATTGCAGAAAATAATAGATTGGTTTATTTGAAGCTGCAGGCAGAAAAATTTCAGTGTATATAAATCCCAGAACAATTACCATCGAAAAAACATGCTGCATCATCCACAAAAGACAGTTATTCTCAATCAAGAGTTCCAACCTTTGAAAAGAGAGTATTGAGGCAGTGAACCTTCTGTCTTTCTTCAACAAAAGCATAATATTGTGTTATACCCTTGAGGGTTAGCTCATCCATAAGGTTGATGACATAGGGCTTCTGCAGGTATCTATCTTTGAAATCTTTCACCGTGACAGGAAATGTAGCAGAGTACATTAAAATCTGACGGTTTGCAGGCAGAAAACGAATTAATTGCTCAATGGAAGGTTGGAACTCTGGTGACAAAAGCTTATCAGCCTGAAAGACATTAGTAGAAACAGGATGAAGTTCACCCATCAAAAATCACTTTTTTCAACAGCCAAAACCAAACAAAACAGGATTATAGTAAAATCAGAAGTCCATAATCTGCCACTCGGTTTGCAATGCCATGACTGTAAAAGGTCAATTCTGCTAATTCAACCTTGGGCATGAAAACAAGTCAATGACAAGAGACCTTAGACAGCAACCAACAGAGATGCAAATACTTGCACTTTGAAGCAAGAAACTGTAACTATATAAACTAGTTCTCCAAATCCAACAGTATCCCTTTTCTCTTCATAAGTTCTAGATAAATATCTCAAATCAAAATTCAAATAGCAGTAACATCTAATCCTGCTATCATCTGTTCAGCAACTAAGTTGCACGGACACGGACACGGACACGCAACACAGACACGGACTTGCGGACACATGGTTTTTCACAAAAGTAGGACATGGACACGTTGATTTAAATTCTTTAAAATTTTAAATTCATATGTTTTATCTTTACTTCTATAATTTTTAATAGGATACGGCACATGGCATGTCAGGCACTTGCCCGTGGGGTGTCTCTAAAGTATCTCTTGAGTCACTAATTTAAAAAATATACAAAAAATGGGAAAAGGGCACATGGCTTGTTAGATACTATGGATACATGTCCTTGAGTGTCCGAGGACACGCCGCCCTCGTTGGAGTGTCCTTGAATCATAGTTCAGCAAAGTAGAAATCTTAAATAAGGTACCACATCACACACATTTCACGAAAATATTTAGTGCCTAGAATCGTGGAAAGAACAAATTTTGCTATTTTCATGTTGACTATTTGCAATCGTAGGACCCACTGGCATCTGCAAAAGCAGAATTTGAAACAGATAATGCCATTCAACAATACCTCTTGTAGTCAACAATAATGGTACAATTGCTGGAAAAATGGCAGCCTTACTTACAAATGTCAGAATTGTTTGGAATATAATAATACACTTACTATTTGGTCAAAAAATTTAATCTGGTAAAAAGTGATTCCAGACACAGCCTTAACATCTTCCTAAGGGAATATTTCCACCCTCCCAGCCCAAGGAGAAACGTTAAACTGGTGGGGGTGGAGAAATGAAAACTGGGCTGAGAGCAGTGACCAATACTTATAAAAGAACAAAATCATTTCATGTCTAATTTGATTGACTCATCCACCAAGGAAAAAAAAAAAAAAAGCTAACCGAGAAAATAAGGATATATCAAAACATTGTTATACCTCATCCATCACAAGCATAGAGCAATCTTTCAAAATACAAATACCCTTTTTTGCAAGATCAAGGATTCTCCCAGGAGTTCCAACAAGTAAGTGAACTGGTTGATACAAACGCATTATGTCATCTCTTAAGCTAGTTCCACCTGTTGTAACCATGACTTGAATTTTTAGGTGCTTCCCAAGCTCTTTGCAAACTTGTGATGTCTGAAGGGCTAATTCTCGCGTTGGGACAAGAATAACAACTGCAAAGGTGCAAATTGGTGAGATGCCACACAAGAACTTAATATTTTATTAATTGACCGTAGCAAAGATATAACTGAAGCAAATAAATAAATAAAGGTCAAACTAAGCAAATAATTGCCTAGATACGTGTACCGCATTAATGCATTAATGACTATATATGACATATAAATCAAAAAGAATAATAGCAGTTGTGTAACTATCTTTATCTGCCATCCTAAGTAGAACGATAACATATAGGACAACAATAATGAGAACTACCATTACTCCTTCATTTATCTTAAACTCTGTTTCAGTTCTCAAAAACCAATAGGTCTTAGCTCAATCAGCTAAAATATATGCTCTCATTCTCACAAGAAAAAAGTGGATCAATTTGCACCCATTCTCGAATTTGAATCACTACCTCCCTGCCGTTCTTCTGTTAAAGAAGTCAAAATTCTACAAGGTATGATGTAGAGATGCCATATTCACAAGCACTATCAAATAAATAAGATTAAAACCTTGAATAACATTGTTTTCATGATCAATTTTCTCCAAGGCAGGAATGCAAAAGGCAGCAGTTTTCCCCGTTCCGTTTTTTGCTCTAGCCAAGATATCGCTTCCAGTGAGAGCAATTGGAATACTTTCCTCTTGAATCGGAGAAGGTCTCTCAAATCCCTTCTCATATATTCCCATAAGGAGCTCGCGCTTCAAAAAGTAGTCTTCAAATTCATTTCCTTTAGTAGCTGTTACATCCTGCAAGGCGAATCAGAAAAGTTATTAAGTCTACAACAGCTAAATATCCAAATCAAATGATAGTCTAAAAAATTTGGAAGAACTAGTCGTGCTCTCAAAATCTCAGAAGTTGATGCACATAAATACACAGTTAAATGAAACAAACAATTGGCAAATATAAAACACATATTAGAACCCGATTAGTCTTCTTCATTGAGATACAATGAACTATATTGTGCAGACAATTTAATTAATAAATTAAGTTAAATAAGCAAGCAGGATCTACACGTCTTAGACAAAATGCTGCACGTGGATAGCCAGGTGTCATAATCGTCTAGACTGCATTCTCTCTCTTATTCTCAGCATGACATCTGCTATTTACACTTCCATTAACCAGCCACGTAAGAGAGCAACAAAAGGTTGACAAGGCAACAGACGTCACAAAGAAAATGGATCAACAACGTGAAGCAGTCTGGATCCAGAGTGTCCATACTTGTCCACGTCCAAAATGCATCGGACACAAACACATTAGGACACATATAAAACACGGACAGACGAGTTCCAACAAGATTTCCAACATTTTGCTAATTTCCGGCTATCCAAGTGATAAAAATCCTATTAGATATTAATAGAAACTTACCAAGTTTAGATTACTTTTACTTCAGTTTATTGTAATTTTATATTTTTAGACAATAAAAGGTTTATTTTCTTATTTGAGTTTCCTACCTTAGTTAGGCTTTGTAAAACCCTATATAATGAGGATTGGTACTTTGATTTTAATTTTCTATTTCTTCTTATAACACCCCGCACCCAAATTTGAACCTGATTATAAGAATTGATAGTTAGAGGACCAAATTAAGTGTTAACACAATTCTTTTGGGGGAACTTGCTGCAATTCGAGATGTGTGATTACATTTTTCAACATGAATTTAGAAAAATATTGAATTATTGATATATCTTCCATATTATTTAAATCCTTAATAGTGAAAGAATATATATTCTTGCTATTAATGCGTGTGAATGCATGTAAAAGTGGAAACTCTTGTTTTAATGCCATCATTCACGATTTTGAACAAAAATCTTGACTTTCAATTTAAATTGCACGGATTTTAAGGAAGAGATGACCTCATTTTAGTGCAAAAATGAGCAATTACTTCACACACACACGTTTTCCATAAATAAAGGCTATGAATAGTCTTAGCTTACCTTATTTAAGACCCATTTTTCCTACCCTCACAAGTATTCTCCACTATTGAAATTATACAAAACATTATATTGAAATTATACGAAACATTATTCTCACACGCGCACATACAGAAGGTAGCATAAAAAATAAAAAAGTGGTCTTAGAAGAGATCGAACTACTATTTTCTTTATCATTTCCAAAGATATGTATGTTATGCAATGTTATTGAAATTCTATACCTTTGAAAGTTATGATCATGGATCCATATGAATATGATATGATTATGAACATGATAAGGGGACCGGAGTTTAGTAGCGCTACGGAGTTTTACCACGAAGTTCGGTAAAATCCTTGTGTCTCCATTACGTTATGAATTTAAGATTATAATTTATTGTATACTTACTGAGATTTTAGAAATGCCAAACTATTGTTTTATCCATTTTTCAGAAAACTAGAGTTCGTGGAAGTTGAGATATGAACACGGCTTGTGGTGGCAACGACTTAAGAATGTGTCAAATTATAATTATTTCTTTTAAGACTTTTAATATCAATTCAATTAGATTAATTTCGAATTTTATCTTTATTATCTTTAATTTGAAGTTTCTAATAATACCTTGTGATCAAATAAATTTGCTTTATAATTATGTCACAAAAATATTTGTTTTTGTTATATTATGGTTATTATTAATTTAGTAAAGCTTTTTGGCACCCAACCAAATAAGTTTTGGTGTCACAGTTGATATCAGAGAAAAACGGTTCTGTAGACCATAAAAAAAAAAAAAAATCAAATGACCATTCCTGGTGTGAACAGTGACACGATCACTGTTTACACTATTCACGATATGAACAGTGATGCACAGTGTGTATGCGTATTATTTTTTTGGGATAATTGTATCAAAAGTCTCAAATGTTTCAGAATCGTTAGGAATATGCCCCTAATCTAAAATAATAGCACCAAACGTCCTCAACGTATGAAGAAATAGGCATCATAAGTTCCTATTAACAGTTTCTATCCATTTTCTCCGTTAAAATCAAATTTTAGAATGCACGCACTTTCTCTAGCGATTGGAATTGGACTCTTTAACTGTAGTTACCCTCTTTCCTGAGTTTCTCAGTGGCCTTAGCATCTGCTTGGTGGATTCTCCAGTATCTACGTCCTTCCCTTCCCGAATATCTCCCCAACTATTCCACCCAAGCGCCCAGCAATATTATCCAAGTTGCCCATTGCTCGGTTGATGGGTGTAATGCGGACCTAAGTCTATGTAGAGAAGTATCACCGACGGCACAAAGTATGTGAGATTCACTCGAAGACCCTAAAAGTCATGATTGGAGGCCGTGAGCTACGTTTCTGCCAACAGTGCAGCAGGTAAAAATGAAGCTTGTTCTGAGCCACCCTAGGGCCGAGGCACAACTACTTCCTCCATCCCCTTGCTCATTCTCTTCTTCCCCCACCAACCCTTAGCTTCAGTGAATGGGTTCCAAAATTAGCCCTGAGCCAAGTGCTGCTGTGGGAGAGGATGAAATTGGAAAAAAGGGCTAATGTGCTCAAGGAGGGCCGGCGGTGCACCACCGCAGTTGACTCAAGTGGTAGTGCAATTGCCATCTCCAAATCCGCAATTAGTATAAAAAAAATCAAGAAATGGGTGGATAATAAGTTGTTGTTTTTGCCTCTTTCTTGATTTCTTTGGTTTATATCAACTCTTTCTGCAAGTGTAACAAAGAAATTTCTTGAGAAGTTCCTGCGTGTTACTATATTTTTTATGCGGTGTATATTGGTGTTTGTGTAGTATGGGGTGTAGATGTAGTGTGTGTATGAAACATCCATGGAAGAAGTAGAAAATAGAAGTTACATCATATCAGACAAAAGGGAGTCCAATTACAATTGCTTAATTTGAAGAGAGAGTGCGTAGAGTCTAATTATGAGGTTTAACGGAAAAAATGGATGAAAACTGTTGAAAAGAACCTATGATGCCTATTTCTTCAAACGTTGGGAATGTGTGGTGCTATTTTTTTAGATTATGGACATATTCCCAACAATTTTGAAACATTGGAGGACCTTTGATGCAATTATCCCAATTTTTTTTAGTTCAAGAATGATAAGTCTAAAATATAAAGATTTTTGGAAATTGTTTATTATTTCTAGGAAGTAAATTTTTAGCTCTATGCCAGGTCTTGATTTCCTCGAACAAGGTATGTTATGTGTTTTATGATTATTCATAATCGTTATAAATTTATTTGGAATATAATGTTAATTATGAAAACTTGTTTATTATGCGAAATAGTAACCATAATTTTCGTAGTAATGAAGAAATGATGACACTATAAGATACGAATGTCACTATGTAGTTTTATGAAGGCATACTAGATATGGAACATTTATTATATTATGGAATTATATGTTATATGGATTTTATGCTTAAGTTTGGCATTGATGTTAGACTAATGTACAATAATTTATTCCTCTAGGTCTCTACCTTTGCGTAACAACACATTAACTTACAAGGACTGTCGATCTTAGGAAACATTTTTAGAGAATGGAATCTAAATGTGAAAATTCTATTTTTCAAAAAATCTATAAGTAGGATGTGTCGATCGAGAATTACCAATAATGAAAATTTATACTATTATATACACCATTTGTTTCCATTTATTGTTTGAATATTGTTGATTTGCGTTCTACAAAACTGAAAGACTTTGTCAAAAAGACCTAAACTGTCTAAAGAGAACTTGGGATTTAAGTGGTCCATTGTGACCCCCCTAATCCCCTAGAAGTCTTTTAGTCGCGCATTATTTAAATCGACGAAACAAGAATAATAATACAAATAACAAATCTACTAAAAATTTAAGAAAGTTTTCCTCTTTTTTTAAAAAAAAAACCCCCAATTCATACTATGACAAATTTATTTACAAAGACCATTTTTTTTTTAAGTTTCGTAAGATCCCATTTTAGGAACAACTTCTATTTCTGGAATTTTTAAAACAAATAAAAAAATATTTTCTTTATTTTTAAATAAGTAATTACGTTCTATTTCCTTCTCTGTTAGATGGTTAGTGGGCAAGATCAACCTAGTCGAGCTGAGAGACGGAATCACTTTTCTTGGTTGCATAGGAATTACACGAGAAACCCGAACCACAACTTATTACAACACTTAGAGGCCATGGAGAGGATCTATCGAAAGGCAAGGGTGAACGACCACTAATTTCATAGGGACGAGATCACACTTTACTTCAATCGAACCATTACCCCTTACTAGAGGCAGGTTATCGAGAGAGTTGAAGAGACTTTTGACTACCAGACATCTCCTGAGTTATTGTTCCGATGTTTGAGGGAGAAGTAGAGGGTTCCAATGTTTGAGGGAGAAGTAGAGGGTGAACCATGAAGACATTAGAGACATCTGCAGACCCACGAGCTACGAACCTAATCTTTTTCCCCCGTTTAGCCCACCTAGACGGAGCAACTTTGTAGAGATACTAGAGGTCGATTACGATGGTAATTACATTGAGGATGACCCGAATGAGGAGTACAACCTTGCGTCATACCCTGCGGATGTCCCAGAACCAAACCCTGTAATCTCCTTTGAGCGCAACCCCACATGGTATCCTTGAACCAAAACCTGAGGCGAACCAAGAACAGGGCAGAAGGAGAGAATGAAGAAGAATTATTAGAAAATGTCTCGTTTACTTTATGTTTGAATTTAAGTTGTTTTCAGTTTGTTGGACGCCAAGTATACCTGGTAGTCCTTTATGTGAACTTATGAATAATTATGAATAAAGCAGACTATTATTATTATTATTATTATTTTGTTCCTCATTTTCAACATATATTAGCTCTAAATAGTTACTATCATTTATGTAAGGTTATGGATACCTACGGTAGAACCTCAATAATAGGAACAGCACCTAAGGCAATGCCCCCGATGCGCAATTTGCACGACAATTTATGAAAATGATGCACAACTTCACTCAAGCGCCGCCGCCGCCATCGCCATCACCATCACCATCACCAGAGGATAAGAGTAGCACCACTACTATAGTTGTTAAACGATTCAGAAAACTCCAACCGCCAACATTAGAGGGTGGGACTGTCCCTTTAGCAGCTGAAGACTGGGTAGCTGGGATTGAACAGATTTTTAATCTCATCGAATGTCCAGAACTAAGGAAGGTAACTTGTGCAGCATTTATGTTGCAGCAGGAAGCTAGGCACTAGTGGAACTCAACTGCCAGGTCTTAGAGCTCGTGACCATGTGTGGACTGGGGATCAGTTCAAGGAGCTTTCTTTCAAAAATATTATCAACTAAGCATTCGAAGTCAAAAGGAGACAGAGTTCTTGATGCTGAAATAGGGTACGATGACCCTGACAGTGTATAAGAAAGTTTGATGAATTGTCACGCTACGCTCCAGAGCTACACTGAGTACAAAAAGGTAAGACATTTCGAACAAGGCTTAAGAGATGATCTCACGTAAGCTGTGGTAACATTTGAATTGCACACCTATCATGAAGTGCTAGCTAAGGCCCAATTAGCCAATTTCAAAGAAAGCTCCAATGGCAGCAACAAGCATATGTCCGACCACCAGAGAAGCACAAGTGGAAAGACAACAAAGGAAAATAGGAGCAGAAATTTCTGAAGAAGAGCAAAAGGGCTCAACTGCAAACAATTATCAACAACATCCAGTCTGTGGCAATTGCCAGAAGCGCCATGCTTGAGCATGTCTCATGAGAACCGGTGTATGCTTCAACTATGGCGAGACAAGCCATATGGCAAAATTTTGTACAAGGATTAGCAGCAACAATAGAAGATTGAAAATCCCCCTAAGGACCAAACCAGGGTATTTGCACTCGTCGAACAGGAAGGGGATTAGGATCGCAACGTTTTAGCGGGTAACATTTTTATATCTCGTACACCCACTTATGCTTTGATTAATTCTGGCGCTATTCATTCTTTTATAAGTTTATAAGCAAACTTTATGTACCTATTGAACATACTAGTACTCCCTTAGAAGTTGACGTTCTATCAGGAGAGAGATTGACCGTACAGTTAAGGCAGAAATTGAGGATAGATTTTTGGAAGCGAACTTACATATCCTGAAAATGCAAGAGTTCAATGTAATTCTAAGAATGGACCGACTTTCCAAGAATTATGCGACTATCTTGTGTTTCGAAAGAGAAGTGGTTTTTAAATGGCCTGGAAAAGTAGAATTTTACCTTCCAGTAATCAAGACAAAACCCTTATCCCACATAATTTCAACATTTAAGGCAAGGAAACCCTTATCTATATGAATATGATATAATTATGAACATGATAAAGGGACCGGAGTTTAGTAGCGCTATACACAATGAGTTTTACCACGAATTGGAGCCCAACCTCCAGTTTAATAGCAACTTGTTCAATTGGTACCAACATTCTATTTAAGTTCCTCTTAAAATGGAAGGTCAAGGGTTGAATCATTGGAGACGTGACATAAATTCAATTTGGAGCCCAACCTCCAATGGACAATACGTAAGCTAATGGCGCGCGAAATAACCCCTAGGCGAATCGTAGGAAAAAATACGTGGTCATTACAATTCTCCCCGTTCTCTTCTCTTTTTCGACAATTATAGTTTTTGTTCAATTACGTCCGTCGTCACCAAGCATTATGATGCAAAATAGAGTAAAAGGGTTGTTTTAGAGAGAAAATATGTTAAGAGTACAACAAGATGACCACTTCATTTTGAGAAAGGGCTGGAGAAAGGGAAAAATGTTTCAAAAGGAGAGGTGGACTAAACTAAACACGCCCTAAGACAATTGCAAAGTATTAGGTTTCATTATATTAGACCTTTCAAGGGAGACAACTTTGGATTGCACAGAATGGCAGAAAAGCATTCACATAAACAACGTCAAGTTTGTTGAGTATAAGACTTAGTTTTTCTTGTTGTTGAATTACACTTATAAAATCAATACACTTCAAAAACCATTAAACCACTAAAATACTGATTATTTATCCACCAACATGACTAGGTTTAACTCTTGGCTTGAGTTTTCCAAATAATCAATTAGGTAATAGCGTAATTTATTTGTGTTAGGGTATACAAAAGAGCATTTTATCATGCTTGACCGACCACCAAATATAGAACACATACATTCAACCATCTACAATAGAGGATAATTTAGTTTGAAACTCAGTTAAGACCCCGTGTTTCAGACCTTCTGTAGTTTGTTAATATAATCACCTTTCAGCACATAAATTGGAGAAGGACTAAATACAAAAAGAAAATGTATGAATTAAGAATGCAACACTTAACATGAATCAATATATAGAGCATGTAAATATGCATAATGAAAAAAGTGTATAAAAAGTACGACTAAGGTATTGATATGTTTACTTAAATTATAATTTAAGTTAATCAAACATATTTTTTATCCACACATTTCATAAGACCTACAATTTACTACCAACTTATTATCCACAAACTCCATAAGACCTACAACTTATAAACACTTAAAAAATAATTTCAGCACTACCAAAATATGCACTAGTAATCATTGAAGAGGTTGTATAAGAGAAAAACAGATTAGAATGAAATGCCTTACATTATTTTTTTGGTTCTAGATTCTTGGTTGATATTCAGTTGTCAAAGTCTTAAAAGAAATCACCCTAAACAAACATAAAATTCTTTGCATTTATCATCACTAACAAACAAATTTTTATAAGTGAAGTTATCCAATAAATTTTAGCAATTAAAATCGGCCTAAAAGTCTAGACCAAAAAGTATACAAATACAAAAAATGAAATGAGGTACAAATTACACACTAAAGGACGTCATTTTGAATCTTTACCTCTGTTCTGTATCGGGTATCAGATGGCGGTAGCTTTAGTTGTGCCTTCCAATCTTGTGAACTAAGATGAAGAAAAGAGAGAATGATGGGTAAGATTGTGTAGGAAACAAGAATATTTGTAAACCACATTAAAAACTTTAGAGATCGGAAAGAAGAAACAGAGAAAGCAACTTTACACAACGTTCAATTCAAAACAAATCTACGTCGGACTCAGATCATAAATCTTGGTAAGAGATAAGAATAGTGCATCAAAAAATAGCAACAAGATTCCCCTTCCAGCATTTTTAAAACAAGATGTATAATCCCATAAATTTTGACATTATATCCTTGAATTTCATGAACTCCATATCATCAGCATGCTCCATTCTGAAACTAATTTGTCGTAAAGAGATTCACAAAACATCATCACTTCAGAGAAAAACAAATGAATTCAAGTGACTAAGATCGCAGCTCTTTTGAGTATAAAGCAGAATAATAGCAAGAATTAAAAAAGAAAACGTTTTTCATGTATCACATAGCAGCAAAATAATTCTCCGCGATTTGGAACCATCCACAAGAGCAAAACTAGCCAAATACGACCAATCGCACATTCAATATTGCAGCTCAAAATTTCAGAAGAGTTTCCTTGACAATCTACACTTGGATCAGTTTAGGTTTCACTCATTGTGCTTTCTACCCACTAGAAAACAAATGGTGAAGCATTTGATGAACCAGTTCTAGGAAAAAGACATTTCAGGGATAAACCAGCTTAAATCTATCAATAATCCGGCTTCAAAAAACTTCCTGCCACAGAGAAACCCTTTTTGTGTTTTTAACATATGCAATTCCCAAATCCCAGGTACAAAAAAGTTCCCACCAACACCCCAATCCAATTTGCAAGTCTTTCTCTCTTCCCCCTACCCATTGATTTTTTTTGTACCATTGTGTCCTGATTTGTCAATTTTAGCATGTTGGTATGAGCAAGAAATAAGGAACAGTTTGGAGGGTAATTTTGTAAGTTCATTTGTTGTTTGGAAGGCTGGGGACATGTCTACATGAGAGGGAGAAGTGGAAGGTGTACTGTATACATTTTCGCCAAAACGTGGAAAGTGGATATATTAAATGCTAGTGATTGTAATTAGAGGTGTAAAATGAACCCACTGTACTTCTTGACTGTTTAGCTGGCTAAGTCGAGTCATCCAGTTCAAAAAACCGGGTTCAACATGACCCATATTGTGCTAGCAGACTACTAGATCCAAAAGTTAATTTTTTTATGGTTCTTAAGTTTTTTTTTTTTTAAAGAATAATTTACAAATATAAGACTTGAATGGGCAGTCCGTGTGGGTTTAAGAGCTGGGTACGACACAACTGGCCTTTCCAAAAAGACTAGCCCATTTAGAAACATGGTGTCTCAACAATTTGGTCCACTTTTACATCTCTCCGGAACCTATGTATCATGACACATTTTATTTATTTATATCACCTTTGTTATAGACTATAACCAAATATGTCATTATAGGCATAAATAGAAATAAATTGAAAATTGTTAGAAGGGATGAAGAAAATGATAAAAACTCGATTGATATAGGTATCGCACTAATCTTTTCAAGAATAATATCACAAACCCATCATGTTTACAAAAAAATTTCTTTTAGTTATTTTCAATTACTACAATTTGAATGTGTACAATAAACATGTTGATTTTGTTTTTTTAGTAGACTAAAACTAATTTAGTTTGTTGTAGTTGTAAAAGGTTTAGTTGTCAAAACAATGAAACTAAGTAAGGTTTAGTTGTATAGAAATCAATTTAATTACATGGCGGGGTTCAAAGTATGGAAACCCATATGGAATAATTATAAGAACATGTGACAGTTCTAATATTAATGTGTTATTCCCTAAGAAGCACGGACACACCAAGTGCCGGCGTGTCGGTGTTCGACATGTATCGGACACTTCGTTGGGTACTTGCTTAAGGTTTTGAAAAAATAGGTCAATTCTTATAGGCCGGTCAACATTTTAAATGAGCGAATTATTTGGTTGTTAATGTTAAAATAGGTTAATTATTTTTATTTTTACTATATTTGAGTATTTGGCATATGAGTGTCAGTACTTTTTCAAAAATCACGTATCGGCGTATCCGATACGTGTTGTATCGGACACGTGTATCCATATCGGTGCATCATAGGTTATTCCTATGTTTGAAAAATAAAAGTTTGTACTTAATTATTGCCCCCACCGAATGCATTAACTATGAGAGTATCTCCAATACAACCATAGATTGTTTAAAAAATTGTGCCACGTAACCAGAATAGAAGGTGTTTAAAATAATTCCTCTCCAATGCAATGATATGTGGCAGAAAAGAAATAGACATTGTCTACAATTCTGTCTAGATTTAGAAGTTCCGTTACACATGTTCACACAGCAAAATTTTAATTTTTTAGTTAAATTTTTTGTGCAGATTTGAATGAGATTTTATTTTTATTTTAATAAAATAAAATACACCTATATGGCAATCCAAATAATACATTAAATGCCAAATTTAAACTTCAATTTCAACCTTTGTGCCACCTAGATAGCAATGCATAAAATGCACTTGAGATGCTCTGATTCTTCCACTTACTCAAAAGAACATGCAATTATGTTCCATTTCTAATGCTTTATTCCACATTATTACCAGAAAAAAAAAAAGAATATTAACATTTTTTCACCCAAATAAATAAACCAGGAACAAATATTAAAAAAATCTCAGAACTCTCCAAAATAAAACTACACATCACCCTACCTCTAGAAAGAAAGAAAGAAAAAACTAACTAATAAAAGAAAAAAGAATTCTTTCGTAAAACAAAAATGGTTCTGGTCCTGACCTGGAATCGATGGCTTCCGAATGCACGGCCCTTTCGACCTCATTGACGGTATGGGCCGGAGATGGAAGTTGAGTCCTTCGTGGCAACTGCTGTGGCTGAGGGTTCTGAAATGCCTGATTATTCGGCGCTGGACTCCTCTGCACGTATTGTTGAGTAGGATTTCTAGGCTGAAACCCATGGTTTGGTCCGGTATTCATGTTCATTCCCCCGCCGCCGCCTCGGCCGCCGCCCATCCCCGGCGGCGGATACCTCGCTCTCGAACTCATCGCTATATCCTAATCCAACAGAAAATGTAAATTCTACGTATATCTATATATACACACAAACAAAATCTGATGCGAATTGGGGTTAGGGTTTTGGGAAAAAATCTACTTCTAAAATGGTTAAGATTTAAGATTAATTAGAAATGGAAGCAAAGAATTTTAAAATTCTAAAAAAGGAAAGCGCTGAGAAAGAGAGTGATTTGGGAGTAAAATGGGATTTATACAGTGACTCGACCGTTCTAGGGCTCAAGGATTTTTTTACGCATTTGCAAATGAGCGCGATAATTATTTACTTTTATTCTATTTGTAAGCTGTTATATTTAGAGTTAAATGTTTGAATAATAACTTAATTTTGAGTATGGTCTTCGTTTGTTTGTTGAATTTTAAAATATTGCTGAACGTTCACTATACTTTGAATCGTGACTCAATGTTACTCACCTCTCACGATACATTCATGACCATTGGACAGATCTACACACGTGACAAACGGATAGCTGTCAAACGCGGCTGCCCAAAATTTGACATGTGGGAGCCATGTCAACACTTTTAAAGTGCGATTTCTCTGAGTAGAAAAAGAAAAAGAAAAAGAAAAAGAAATTTACGAATTAAATGATTTTAACCATTCTTCAGACAAAATTGACTCAAATCAAGCCCAAACCCTTATCTTCCCTAAATGTCCTTCACACAATTGAAATTCCAATTCCCAAATCATATTTCTCCCAAAAATTAAAATTCCCAAACTACATTTGTGAAACCCTAAATTGAAATCTCCAAAATAGATTTGCCCAAACCTAAATCCAGCTTACTCGCTCACGCGACAAACATATCTACCCCCACACCACTGAGACCACCACTTGTGCGAAAAATCAACAATGTCGGGTATAGAAGACCACATGGAGGTAAAACACCTACTTTGTTGGGTAGTTGGTTTTGTTATTTGCGTGTTATTCTCAAAACTACTCAGCAGTGTCGGTTTTGCAGAGACCACCACCACTTTTTATTTTATTTTGTGAATTTTTTCAATTTGTTGAGACGTTATCAAAATTTTATGCATTGTCTTGGAGCGTCTAAATCTGATTCTTGGATGTGGTTTGTGTTGACAGATGTGGAGGAGGACCCGAACTTCAATATTTCTGAAAATGATTGTGCTGATGAAGATGATATGTTGTATAATCAGAAAGTGACAGAAGGAATTGATGATGAAATAGATGATTTAGAGTACCCTTCGTCCGAAGAACTACTTAGTTCATATGATTCTGATGATGAAAGTGAGTATAGGTTTCTAGAGTTTGTAGCTGTGAATCTGATAAGCAGAATCCAAAATTTGTAGTTGGACAGAAGTTTAGGTCTATTACGAAGTTTAAAGAGGCGGTACATAGTTACAAGCTGTGAATAGATATAATGTCAAATTTAAGACAAATGATGAATCTAGAGCACAAGTCGTTTGTAAACTGGGATTGTAGGTAGAAGATTTGTGCGTCGAAGGTTATGAATACTACGACGGTGCAAGTGAAATCATATAATCCTGAGCAGAATTGTAGTAGAGACCAAAGTACTAGACATTGCACTTATCTATACTTGGCTAATAGGTACATCGAAACATTTCGAGTTGATTCGGATTGGAAAATAAAGAGTATCATAGCCGCGGTTAAGAGAGATTTGAAAACAGATATTAGTATGAAAATTCCTTGGAAAACTATGAGACACGTTAGGAAGTTGTTAGAAGGAACAATTGAGGAGCAATTTAGGTTGTTGAGGTCATACACTGCAGAGGAATTGAGGACAAACCCGGGGTCTAGTGTTATTATAGGTGTACATGATCATATATTCCATGGCATTTACATATGCTTTGCTGCTTGCAAAGAATGTTTCTTGAGAGGTTGTAGGAAGTTGATTGGGCTTGATGGATGTCATTTGAGGGGTAAATATAGTGGTCAGCTACTTACAGCAGTAGCACTTGACGCCAATGATTGCATCTACCCAGTGGCTTATGCACTTGTGGAGAATGAAAATACATCTTCATGGAGGTTGTTTATCACCCATTTGGATGAGGATGTAGGGATTTATAATGATGGAGATTGGACCTTTATCACTGATAGGCAGAAGGGTTTGCAAAACGTGTTAGATGAGTTGTTTCCGTCGGCAGAACATAGATTTTGTGTCGCCACGTGTACAATTTTTTTTTTTTTTTCAATCGGGGATTTAAAGGTAAAATACTCAAGGATTATTTGTGGCATGCTGCGAAGGCAACTACAGTTTTTGATTTTAGAATGTAGATGCAAAAAATTAGAACCATTAACGACGATGCATACACTTGATTAACGGAAAGAAATCCAAGGGAGAGGAGTAAGTCACACTTCTCGGTTAATGTTAAGAGTGACATTTTGCTTAACAATGGATGTGCGGTTTTCAACAAGACGTTGCTAGATGATAGAGAAAAGATGATTCTCACTATGCTCACATCCATACAACTTACCTTTATGAAAAGGATTCAGTCCAGAAGGGATAGGATGAGACGGTTTAGTGGGCGCTTGTGTCCAAAGATTAAGAAAAAGTTGGGAAAAATAGTTCAATGGCCGATAGTTGTACACTAGATTGGTCGGGAGGACCCCAATACCAAGTGAACAACCCAACTAGTGTGTTTGTGGTAGATTTGGAGGCGAGCACGTGTGCTTGCCGAAAGTGGGATCTAACTGGGATTCTTTGTTGCCACGTTGTAGCGGTTATACGGGACATGAGAAATGAGCCTGAAGACTACGTCGATAATTGTTACACAGTTGAGGCTTACCTTAATTGCTACAATCAGATTTTGAAACTAATTAACAGAAAAACACTATAGCCAGTGACTACTTTTTAGATTAAAGCCCCGACATGGAGTGTCACAAAAAAATGTAGGCAACAAATAAAAAGGCGGAGGCAAGCAGAAGGAGATTTCATCCAACACTCATAGTCAAAGTCCACAATGAAAAGGAAAGGTCAAGTAGTCATGACATGCTCAGAGTGTGGTTTGTAAGGGCATAACAAGAGATATCATTTGAGGCCCGACGCACTGGACAATGTAAGTATTTTATGTTTACAGTTTACATAGTTGTAAAACATTATAGTTAATAAATTGACCTCCATTTATACTTACTCATTGGACAGGATTGGTTCGATGCTGAGCTAGACCCTGTGGAAAATGAGATGGAATCTCATTTGGCTTCAAGGAAAAAGGTTAACATGCCTACTGTTATCAATTATTGAGGGTTGAATACTGTTGTAGATTTAAATCCCGCAAGTGGACGGATCGTTAACAGGTAATAAAGTGATGTGTAGAGTGTCGAATCCATGAGGACTAGTTATCAATTAACCAATTAATTATATAATAAACTTTAACAAAATTAAAACACATATTTTTTATAATTTCAATTTTCACGATTATCATATTCTAATTCAACTAAGTCTAAATTATCACGTAAACGAAAATAGAATAATTATCAAATTCAAGTTTTTACTAGCATTAGGACACGAATCCACCATCACGTTTCAACAATTAATTATCAATTACTTGTCTTCACAAATTAATGTCGTGGGTCAAAAATCGATAATTCTAATATAATCAAAGCCTTTCTCGACGGTCAATCAATTCTATACCTCTATATGAACCTAACAATCTCTAGTTAAATTTCGAACAAAAAGGTATGTATTTAATCACAATGATCATCTAGAAAGATTTCATAAAGCATAATTGTAATATCTATCTATTATTAGACCACATGTTATTTATTTCCACGTGCTCATCTAAATTGAATCTCTCGAAAGCAATCTAAACTACAAAAACGTTTTAATGGCGATCAAACATCAAAACGGAAATAATGAATAATAAATAATCAACCCGGAATTAATAAATTTACAAAAATAAATAACTTCTAATTAATAAAAAACACGAAGTTTCATCGTTTATACTAGATATAAAAGATTTAGTCGGACATGATTCCTATAAATATAGCAATATTAATAAAAGAATTCATGAACCGGAAGAAATAGGAGAAGAACAGATACAACCTTTAATCTTGAGTTAATCCAAAATCATTGATTGCACCGTGATGAATATTTCCAAAGAATTCTTCTTTTCTTTGCTCTTGATATTTTTCTCTCTTCAATTGCGTAACCCTCTTGAATTGCGTAACCCCCTTGAAAAGACCTAGAAGAGGTCTATTTATAATCTTTGGAAAGTCTTCAAATTCGTGTCTTAAAAGAGTCCTAATCCCACTTAATTTTAGAAAACCGCATTTAAAACTTTCTTTCAGCGTAAGTCGCGCCTAGGTTGTACCTAGGTCGTGCCTAGGTTGCACAATACATTTTGCTACCTAGGTGCGACCTCCGGTAAGTTTTTACTACCGCACCTAGGTCGCACTACCTAGGTATGACTTTTGTTTTGAAAACTTACAATTTGGTCTCCGATTTGACTTCTGATGTACGGTTTTGGTTCTTTCTTCTTTAAAGCTTTTCAATTCAATCCAAAAGCTTCCAAATGCATTATAATTAGTCCTCGCCCTTCTAAAGTCTTCAACACCGGCCTTCCAACTATTCAAAATTGTGCAAATGAGTCCCTGAACTTTTAGAAATCTGATTTTTGCTCCTGAAACTTTTGAATTCACCACAGTTAGCATCAATTAAGCTTCAAACTCTTCTTTTTCGTTCTAAACTGATCCAAATTGGGTTTTGTACCTACATATACAATAATTAAACTCATTTAAATATAAATATGCTTATATAGTGAATATATAATAAGTTTACAAGTATAAATAAGCGTATAAAATACATTTATCAAATACATTCTTGTTATAATGCCTACTAATGTTAGTTAATTGGTATAGGAGAAGCTCGTTCCAAAAAGGGGGCAATGAAGGGCGATCAAGTAAGCCCCAAGAGACAAATTCAATTTACTATTTTATGCCCACACCCGGAGTTGACTTACAGGGACAAAGGAAAGGACCCTCAACATCTTCATTGCCTGTCGTAGGAGGACACGATAAAGGAAATACGGTTGTGGACGATATTCAAATGGAGGAAATTGACATTAGTCCTATGGTTGAGGACCTTCAAAGATTGAATACGGAGGAGGCAGCGACAACAAGAGATGCAAGAGCGCGTGCTAGAAGCCTGATTAACACAAGATCATCCCACTTTGTACCACCGAGATCAAGATGAAGTTGTTAAGTATAGGGATGTTGGTCATAAGCAATTCAGTGAATGTAGATTTTGTGTATTTTTGAATTTACATATGCATATTAAACTTCACTAGTACCAACCTTTTGTGTAACTATCAAACAAATATATGCATGGAATATTTAAGAACCAACCTTTTGTCTAACTATCTACCAAATATATGTATGGAATTTTTAAGTGCATTCGGCTGAGAAGCAGGGTTTGTTCTTTATGTAGTTTTTCATCTTGCATTTCATCTTCAAATATCAGCTTAATATCATCTTCAAATATGCATGAGGGGGAAAACTCCCATCTCTATCCGCTCGAGCGGGCAATATGCTCGCTCGAGTGAGGCTGAGAGGAGATTTTTTTTTCATTTGCACACCAGAAATCGTACTTTTAAAGTGCGATTTCTGACGTGGCTTCCACATGTCAAATTTTAGGCAGCCGCGTTTGACATGTAGGCTTTCCGTTTGCCATGTATGCAGATCTATCCAATGGTTGTTAATGTATCATGAGGAATATCCATTTTTTCTGCTTTGTAATAATATAATATTATCTCATTCAATTTTATTTATAAATATCGTCTCAATTCTTTCATTTATTCGTACTGACAATTTTACCCTTAACCTAGTATACCATTTTTTGCAGTGGAATCCGGATGTAGTTCTATTATGACGATGGATTGAGGTGGAGAACAGATTTTAGAGATGATCGGTAGAGGGAGATGATTGATTAAAGAGGATGGACTTAGGAGGTAAGTAGATTTAGAGATAATCGATTAAAGAAGATGGATTGAAACTCTCAGTAAATTTTTTAGGAGATGATTTTGTGACGGAATAAATTGAAGATGTAGTGACACACGGACGTTTAAGTACTTTTTTTCCCGTAACGGAGAAAATCCCATACGGTCGTGATTAAATATATTAAAGAGAAAATAAAATAAAAATATTGTATTTGAAGTCCCCATCATTTTAAAAGTATAAATAACTTTTTATTTTTACAAATTAAAAAGAAAAAAAGAAAAAAAAAAACGAAAAGAATCATCTTCCCCACATCCACACCCACACCCACACCCACACCCACACCCACACCCACACCCAAACTAGAAATGGATATAATTTATTCCCCATCAAAAAATCATACAAAGACCTCTCGTAAATCACATTTCCTTAAACTTCACTTTGCATCATGGATTTTGCCATTTTCATGAAAGAAATTTAATTAATGTTAATGGCTTTAAGGATTGAGGATTATTACATTGTTGTTAATCTCAGCCAACGTTGTAGATGGTATTATAGGGCTGAATTGGGATAGGATGAATGTCGGGGCTGAGCCATTTTCACCATCCTTTAGCAATCAAACCTATGATAGTGTTGTTGATGTGTTGAGATTGATTCAAGACACTCTAGATGAGGTCGGTTATGGAAGTAAAACCAAAGCAACAATTTCACATCAGACACTTTGGTTTTTGCGAAAACCAATGGAGAAATCTTCTTTGGTCTCTGTGCAACCGGTTGTCGCTGTCCCAAACCTTGACGGTTTGGGCCGGCAAACCGGTGGGGTGCGGAATCCCCTCCGATTTGTGTGGTAGAGGTGGGTGGGTTGGAGAATATGATCATTTTTTTTTTTACTTTTTAAAAAAAATAATAGAATGTGAATAGACTATTTCATCTTTGTTAAATTGGTCAAATTTAGATCACTAGCTTGATTTTTTGTCAATTAACATACTTCTGAACAAAATCTAACCAGGCTCCAAAGGTCTTTTCGATGAACATGATTAGAGGTTTAGGATTTGATGACTCATTTGTATTATTTTAAATGAGAATTTGTAAAAAATTAAAGGTTTAGGATTTGTTTGTACTTTTGAAAAGGTTATGGTCTTAATTACAATTTTTTTATTGTATTTTCTTTTTTCTACCATTTTAATTTATTTAAGTCAGGACAAAATTGTCAAAAAAGTCATTTTGGGACCATCATGCGAGTAAAATGAAAGGATGGAACGACATCTGCGAATAAAATTAAATGAGGATGATATTATTACAAAGCTGAAAGAATGGGGACGATTAACCCATATATTTATTATTATTTTCAAAGTTGTAGTTATATTTTGTTTTGGAAAATTTAGCCAAATGGTCCCTAACAATTGTCTTTGATGCAGAAATTGTCCTTAACATTTGTTCTCGATGCGAAAATGGCCCATAACGTTTATTTTTGACACAGAAGTCTCTACCATATGTATTTTAGTACGCAATTAGTCATTATTTGATGAAAAAATATATATATACCAATAGTTTTAATTAGAAAAAATTTGCATTTAGATTCCCAACATTTACAAAATGTGCAAATGGATTTAATACATTTATTAAATAATATTTAATTTTGCATACTAAATATATTATTATTGTTGTGTCAATTAAATTTTCCATAAGAAAATAATATAAAATTATTGGACTTTAATTATATGTAATTGCTATGTGAGGTGAAAAAAATGAATAAAAATTAAGTTAAATAAATAAGAAAATGACATATATAATTTTTTGATATTAAACCAATCTTATTATATTTTTATTTAACATAAAAAATAATAATAATAATTAATATACACATTATGTGTTGTTTATTTTGAACGATAATAAAATGATAAATTAGAGGGTTATTATACTACAGTTCCTATTCTTTCAGCTTTGTAACAATATCATCCACATTTAATTTTATTTGCAGATATCGTCATATACCTTTTATTTTACTCGCACAGACGGTCTCCAAATAATTTTTTTGGACAATTTTGCCCCTTACATAAATAAATTAAAATAACAGAAAAAGAAAAATACAATGAAAAAAATTACAATTGAGACCCTGACCTTTTTAAAAATACAAATAAATCCTAAACTTTTTTTATTTTTGGGTTAATTACACTAATGGTCCACATTCTTTCAAGTTTGTAATAATATCACCCCCATTCAATTTTTTTAGCAGCTATCATCACCATCATTCCATTTATTCGTACAGATGGCCCCCAAATGAATTTTTTAACAATTTTGTCACTAACTTAAAAAATTTAAAATGATAGAAAAAGAAAAGAAAAATGGAAAAATTGCAATTGAGGCACTGACCTTTTCAAAATTATAAATAAATCCTAAACCTTTTAATTTGTTTTCACAGTTTTCACTTAAAATAATAAAAAATATTTAATCAAGTCCCAAAACTTTTAATTATTTTCACCGAAAGGACTTTGGTGTCTCTACAGATTTCGTCTAATAATATGTTAATTCACAAAAAAATTATACCTGTGATCTAAATTTGGCCAATTTAACAAAGATAAAATAATTTATTATATTCTATTATTCAAGATAATTTAAAAAAAAAAGAAAAAAGAAAAAGAAAAAGAAAAAGAAAAAGAAAAAGAAAAAGAAAAAGAAATATCATCTTCCCCAAAAAGGTAAAAAAAAAATACATTATTTTTCCCACCCCACCCCACCCCACCCCACCCCACCCCACCATCTTCTGCAACAAATCCTTGAAAACCCTAATGGCTCGTACAAAGCAAACCGCTCGCAAATCCCCTGAAAGTAAGGCACCATGGAAGCAGCTCACCACTAAGGCCGCTTGCAAATCTGCCCTGACTACTGACAGAGTCAAGAAATCCCATCGCTTTTGCCCTGGGACAAAATTCGCAAGTACGAGTAATCTATTGAGCTCCTGATCTGCAAATTGCCCTTCCAAAGGTTGGTTTGTGAAATCGCGCATGACTTTAAGACTGATATGAGATTTCAGACCTCAAACGTAGCGGCGCTTTAGGAGGCCGTGGAGGCTCACTTGTTGGGCTTTTTGAGTACATTAATTTTTTGTGCCATTCATGTTAAGAGAGTTACTATTGTGCCTAAGGATATTCTGTTGGCCAGGCCAGGCCAGGTCAGGTGGGGTGGGGTGGGTGATTTTTGTATGTTTTTCTTTTTTTTTTTTTGAATTATTTTGAATAATATAATGTAATAAACAATTTTTTCCTTGTTAATTTGGTCAAATTTAGGTCATGTGTATAATTTTTTTTATTAATTAACAGACAACTGGACGAAATTTGTAGAGACTCCAAATATCCTTTTGGTAAACATAATTAAAAGTTTTGGGACTTTATTAAATATTTTTTTATTATTTTAAGTGAAAAGCTGTAAAAATAAAAAATAAAAAGGTTTATGATTTATTTGTACTTTGGAAAATGTTTTGGTCCGAATTGTAATTTTTCCATTGTTTTTTCTTTTTTCTATCATTTTAACTTATTTAGATCAGGGACAAAATTGTTAAAAAATTCATTTGGGGACCATATGTACGAATAAATAGAAAGATGGGGATGATATCTGCTAAAAAAATTGAATGTGAATGATATTGTTACAAAGAATGAGGACTATTAGTGCAATTAACCACTTATTTTTATTTTTTATTTTCACTTAAAATAATAAAAAATGTGTTATCAAGTCCCAAAACTTCTATTTATGTTCATCAAAATGACATTTGGTCTCTGTACAGATTTCGTGCAATGGTCTGTTAATTGACAAAAAAATTATATCTGTGACATAAATTTAACCAATTTAACAAGGACAAAATAGTTTATTACATTTTATTATTCAAAGTAATTTTTTAAAAAAAAAGAAAAAAAAATTATCTTCTTCACCCCACCCCACCCCACCCCACCCCAGTCACAGCCGGGGGGATTTCTTCATTCGTGTAGCAGAAAAAATTTATGTCCTTGTGAATTTTCGGTTGCCTTGGACGCTGCTTTTTTTTAATAAGCACCATAAGTTCATCTTTATTATTCTCTTTTTGCTTCCTGTTGAAGTACATATTAAAAAAATAGACAAACAAAGTATTAACTACAACTAAGAAAATCAAGAAACTAGTAGGGGTTTTCTTGTGGGAAGCTTCAAGATTTTCCCTGTTTTGAACTCTGATTTTACTTTCACATGTTTCTGTTGAAACTTGAAAGAACTCGAAGATTGGCTTGACTTAAAGAAGTGAAATTCCCGGATAAAATGTTGTGGATTTGTGTGTGATTTCTAGTGAAAGCTGAGAATCCAATGAACATGTATTCGTTGAAATAAAGTATGAGATCAAGATTCCGGTTGTGACTGTTTAGGGAGGTGGGGGTGGAGAAGATGATATTTCTTTCTTTTTTTAAAATTATTTTGAATAATAGAATGTAATAAACTATTTTGTCCTTGTTAAATTGGTCAAATTTAAGTAACATGTATAAATTTTTTGTTAATTAATGGACAACTGGACGAAATCTGTACATACTTCAAATGTCCTTTCCGTGAACATAATTATAAGTTTTGGGATTTGATGACATATTTTTTTATTATTTTAAGTGACAATCTGTAAAAAAAAATAAAAAGGTTTTATGATTTATTTGTATTTTTGAAGAGGTTGGGGTTACTGTTGATAACCGATTTGAAATGTCACATCAGCTAAATAATTCTCCGTTGGCATTGGTGGAGGACCCGGGCTGACCTCACCCCAATCGGTAGATCGGACTCCCCCTACGCACATATTGAATGCCAGGTCGGACCTCTTTCTTTTTGGCCGACCTCAACCTTGAACTATCGATTTTAGTTCGGACTTCATCCCTGCGTGGTCAAGCTCATGTCATCAGCATAGCTTATCATTTCACGTGTCAGACGCTAGGCTAGTTGCCACATTTAATGCAAATATCACTTCACAATAAATCTCCAAAAACGAGGTGTCTTGTAAGTATTTAATGCTGAACTTGGCATTAAATGCAGGTGATAATTACATATTTCCCTATAAATAGGAAACATAAATGTCACACAGGTCGGATATTCGACTGCTGAAATAAAAGCACACTTAGAAAGATTATACAATCAGGTCTCCCAATACTTATTTACGTATTTATAGCTCACTACAGTCATAGCCGACCTACATACTTAACATTAAGTTGACTCGGAATTAGTACTTACCATTTTCCAACGTCAACAGTTACAATTGTAATTTTTCTATTGTAATTTTTTCTGTTATTTTAATTTATTCAAGTCGGGGGTAAAATTATCCAAAAAATTATTTGGGGACCATATGTGCGAGTAAAATGAAAAGATGGAGATGATATCTATGAATAAAATTGAATATGGATGATATTGTTACAAAAATGAAAGAATGAGGACGGTGAGTGTAATTAACCCTAAATTAAAATATGAAGAATACATATGGATATTTAATATTTGTAGTTAATAAATGAATAATTCAATTAAATAAAAGTATTTGATCATCAAGTTTGTAACCCCCTTTTTTTTTGTTATAATGATAAAATAAAAGTTTAAATTTTAAATAATATAATTACTTAATAATAAAAAAAATTATTTGACATGTTTATTAATAATTATGAGCATAAATTTTAGTTATTTTATAATAATTCGTAAAATATACAAAACAATTTAGTATATTATCAATTTGATTAATAAAGTGTTAATTAAAAAAAAAAAAAACTCGTTAATTTTTTTAACTTGTAAAAAATAAAAGTATCACACGTATTTGAACTTTTTGCAATAGGGACTTTTGTGCCAAAAACAAACGTTAAAGACCATTTTTGCATTGAGAACAAAGGTTAGGGACCACTTGCGCACTTTGTTTTGCTCTAATATTAGTGGTGTTAAAACTTATAAATAGACTTGCACCCGATTTAGGGATGACAATTTGACTCGTCGTCTCACATCTTGCCCTGTCCCGAGCTTCCTCACCCCAATTATTCGAGTAATAAAGGCGGATCCAGGGCAGCTATCTATACCTTGTGGCAGGTGGGTCGGCCCCAACCCGCCACTCAAATTTTTTTTAAAAAAAAAATCATAAAATAAACTCTAAATCACAATTTCTGTTAAGAATTGGTTGAATGAAATTTGAACCCATGTTAAATTGTTAAATTATAAAGCTTAACCACTACACTACAATTCCAATATTGTATTTTTTTTTTATTTTGTTTGCTACAAATATTATAGTAAATTTCTTATTTCTTTAACCTAACATTCTACATTCATCATCCTTCGTATTCCAATTCTTCCACCCAATTTAATTGTTTGTTTTCAGTTTATAGAAAAAAAAATTAACAGGGACAGTGGCGGGTCAATTGGACGCTCCTATCTCGTCCCGTAAATTGGCAGAGCGGGGCCGACTCACACTATTGCCATCCCTAACCCAGTCTGCCTATCCATGAAAAGCTCGGATCTTGTTATGGTTCAACAATGAAACAGGTCAGTCAAGACCTGGCCCCTGGACAGACAATCTACTCAACAACAAGTTCAACCGTTAGACGAACCAGTTTAAATCTAGCCCTTAGGTACACGGTCTACTTAACACAATTCTAACAATTTTTTTTTTCCAATAAATATCATTATAAGACACCCAAATAAAATAAAAGCTTGTCCAATCATGCGATCAAGTCCAAGCTTGTGTTGTGGGTTGATCCGACCCTCACTAAGGGCGGGTGGATCCATTTTGACACCTCCAATACCGAATTAGTAAATTTCATTTGGGGTACGTGTACTTTCGCTCCAATGTCAACCAGTTAACTATACTTCAAATTTGTTCAATCAGATTACTGAACTTTAATTTCATCTCAATTAAGGTAAATACAGCGCGACTTCAGTTGTCTAAGTGATGGAATTCAACGAAATTACCATAGATGAGATAAACTTAAAATGTAGTTACCCGATTGAAACAAGTTGATGTTTAGTTACCCGATTGACATTCGAGTGAAACTACAATTACCATTAAGGGAATTTACCCATATTCTCGTCCATTTTGTAAAATTCGTGCATTTTCATACATTACATTTCTTACTTTTTTGTACATTTTCCTACATGTCGTACATTTCGTACATTCTTGCATATTTTCTTACATTTCATACATATGATTAAATTTTGTAACATTCTGGCACGCTTTTATTTCATGCATTTAGTAACTTTTTGTGCATATTGTACATTTCGTGCATTTTGTAAGGTAAATTCCATTTGTGGTAAATGTAATTTTACTCAAATTTAAATCAGGTAATTATATTTTAATTTGTTTCAATTAAATAATTATACTTTAAATTGTTTCAACTGAATAACTACACTTTAATTTTGTTTCAATTAAATAAATTAATTCAATTTTGTCAATAATTGTTGTCCACGTTAATTGTTTACTTATGTTTAAGTGAAGGGACATAATTGGATAGAGTTACCTTAATTTTGATCAAACACGATTAAACAAAATTAAAGTATGATTATGTGATTGTCAATTGAGTGAAAATACGTTTACCATGAATGAAATTTACCTAATACCGAAGACAAGTAAATTCTTTCATCCCCAACCTTTTTTAAGACAACCGTGAATCAAAACTATCCAATTCCAATCCTGGATTTTTGAATTAAGAGAGATCAATAATTCTCACTATTTCTTAGATTCATGGTTCCAATTCCAGGAGTAGAATCGTCATTCAAATATTCTTAGTTAAATTATTTTAAAAAAATGAACACTTCAAAAATAAAGAAAATTTCTTCGTCTTCCCAACACCCCATCACCACCACGCCACCGCCTGCAACCATACTCGTGGCCGTCCTTCCCACCGACCACCACAGGGCACCAACTGCAAAAAACCTATAAAATTTGTTGGATATTCTTGCCCTAATTCTTCTCGACTGGCTCGAAGGCAACTTCAAATTGGGGCTCTCCATTTTCATTACCACTGGCGTTCCTTTGATGAATCTTTAGCCCAGCCAATCATAAAATGAAGCCATTTTCTTCTTTTCCTACAAAATGGTGGTGAATTCACTTGTAAGGCAGCAAGAAAACAAAAAAAAAAATTCAAGAACCAAATTAAAAGCTAGCAACTCCAATGATTCCAAGAAATCTTGATAGCTTAGATCTCAAAATCAATAATCTTTATGTGATTAATAAAATTTTGGGTGTATTTGTTGTGTCTGTGTATTTTTGTCCTCCCAAAACTGGCACAAAAACCATAGAAGCGACAATTGCCCAATCAGATCCCATGGCTCTACAGCAATCCGATTATCCCGGCCTAATCCTCGTTTCTAAACCACTTGATGGAAACAATTATGGACAATGGAGTAGGGCTATGAAAATTGCCCTCATTGCCAAGAATAAAATTGGTTTCGTTGATGGAAAGATCAAAGTGCCAGAAGCAGAAGATGAGAAATATTCTATTTGGGAACGGAGTAATCACATAGTACTGTCATGAATACTTAATTCGGTATATCCAGATATTGCTGAAAGTATCATATACTCCGAATTTGCCATAGAGGTATGGAACCACCTACGAGAGCGATTTTCTCAAGGTAATGATGCGCGAATATATCAGATTTGCCAAAAAATTGCTGAGCATCGATAAGAAAATCAATCGGTGTCAGCCTATTATACCAAATTAAAGGGACTATAGGATGAATTGGGTTTTTATCGTTATCTAATTGGATGCACTTGTGGAAATCTTAAGGCACTAGTTGAAAGGGATGAGAAGGAGAAAGTCATGCAATTTCTGATGGGGTTGAATGATTTTTATTCCACAATTCATGGAAACATACTAATGATGAGCTCCTTCCCAGATACCAGAAAAGTCCACCCTATTTTAATGCAACATGAAAGGCAAGTTGAGGTTGCAACAGATCGTGAAGGGCAACATTCAATCAACTGGGAGAAGTCTAGCAATTGGGGATCAAACTGGAAAGGTGACAATCGGCCAACCGAAAATCGATCAGACCGGTCGACCGGTTCGTCCAACCAATCAACCGTTTCGACCAGAACTGGGCAGAAATAGTGCACCCACTGTGGGATAACTAGCCATATTATTGATACCTGCTATTTTATCCATGGCTTTCATCTGGGGCACAAGTTTCATGGTAAGGATGTGAATCTACAAAACAAACGCTTCACAAACACCTACCGCTTCTACACTTGACCCAAATGAAGGAAAAACGCTCACAGCTAAGGAATATGAACAGATCTTGACTCTTCTAAACAACAGGACGGGTAATGATAAGTCTTATGTTAGCACCTCAGGTATCAATCTCTCTACTACTTCTTTTAGTAATTCATGGATTATTGATAGCGAGGCTACTGACCATGTGACAAAGGATGGGATTATTGAGAATAAATCCATGCCAAAACACAAAACTGTGCAATTACCGAATGGGGGTCATGTTTCTATTAAATCCATTGGTGGAGTTAACTTTGAAAATAATATGACTCTTGATAATGTGCTTTATGTTCCCAATTTGAAAGTTAATCTACTATCTATCAGTAAACTTACAAGAGGGTTATGTTGCTATGTGATATTTTTTCCTGATTTGTGTGTCATGAAGGATTTGACTACGAAGAAGACGATTGACTTGGGAAGGCAGAGTAACGGCTTATATTACCTTTCACAAAAACCACAAATACATCATACTACAAGTGGATCAACCAACATATGGCATAGACGTCTTGGGCACCCTTCAGACTCACATCTTCAATTCCTAACACAAAGTATCTTAGATATTAGTTTTGATTCCCACGATATTTGTGATATTTGTCATTTGGCAAAACAATCTAGACTACCTTTTAAAGTTAGTCAAATTTCTAGCAATAAACCATTTGATTTGATTCATTGTGATATTTGGGGGCCTAATAGGATTTATTCTTATTCTGGTGCTAGATATTTCATTACAATTGTTGATGACTTTTCTCGTCATATTTGGGTACACCTCATGCGTCACAAATCTGAAACTCAAAGCATAATTAAAAATTTATTTGCTTGGGTTAAAACTCAACAAAACCTAACTATAAAAACCCTGAGGTCTGACAATGGTCAATAGTTCTTATCTTTGCAAACATTCTTAGATGAAAATGGTACCATTTTTCATAGATCATGCTCTTATACCCCTCAACAAAATAGAGTGGTAGAGAGAAAACACAGAAACCTCCTTAATGTGGCTCGTGTCATTAGATTTCAAGCCAATCTTCCGTTAAAATTTTGGGGAGAACATATGAAGACAGCCTGTTACCTTATCAACTGGATACCTTCGCTATTGCTCTCACACAAAACACCATACGAAAGATTGCACAAGAAACCACCACCTTATTCCCATTTACGTGTCTATGATTGCCTGTGTTTTGCCACCAACCTTAGACCCAACCATAAATTTGATACACGAGCTAGACAGTGTGTGTTTCTTGGTTACTTCTCAAGACAAAAATGATACACCTTATATGACCTAATCGACAGAAAGCTAGTGGTGTCCCGAGACGTTGTGTTCCATGAAACCATATTTCCATACGCCTACCAACAAAATAATGAAACCAACTCCATCCCGTTGCCACAATCTATGCCTCTACCACATGTCACATACCCTGAGGACCAACACATAACAGAAATGGATAACTTACCTGAAGATCCCGAACACTAGTCAACTAGTTGACCTCATCCGGACCAATCGATCAACTAGACTCCTCATCCGTTTCAATAGAGAGCTCAACTGGTTGATCCACCGGTTGACCAGTTCTCTTATCCGATCCAACAGAAAGCTCAAACGGTCGATCGACTTCACCTACCGGTCAACTGGTTGAGGCAGCCACTGATCGACCGACCTCTTCTCACTCTCCAGATAACCAGCCATCACAAACCTAATTACCAAATGACCAACTTCGACGATCCACAAGATCAATTCAAACCCCAATTCACCTGAAAGATTACTATATCAATCATACTCTGCCTACTCTAGCCGGGTCTCTACCGCTCAAATCCAACACTCGACATCCTATATCAAGGTATGTATCTTATAGCAACATTTCTTCTATTCATCGTGCTTTTACATACAATATTTCTTATATCATTGAGCCAGCCACATATGAGGCAGTATGTCAGGATACCAAATGGGTCACTGCTATGAATAATGAAATTCGTGCCTTGGAAGAAAACAATACTTGGTCACTTGTCCTGCTTCCTCAAGGTTCTCATCCTATTGGTTGTAAGTGGGTGTTCAAGGTTAAATTTCATTCTGACGATACAGTTGAACGATACAAAGCATGGCTGGTGGCAAATGAGTTTACACAACGAGAAGGGATTGATTACAATAAAACTTTCACTCCAGTTGCAAAGTTAACTACAGTCAGATACTTACTTGCTATCGCCTCTATTCGCAATTGGACGCTTCATCAGATGGATATACAAAATTCTTTTCTTCATGGTGATCTTGATGAAGAAGTCTATATGACTCTCCTACCTGGATTTCGTCGACAGAGGGAGACACCAGTTGTATGTCGACTTCATAAATCTTTATATGGATTAAAACAGGCATCTCGTTCTTGGTTTCAAAAATTTGTATCTGTTATTATTCAGTTTGGGTTCAAAACGTCACATGCAGATTACTCACACTTTACAAAGGCCAGTGGTGATTCATTTACGACAATTCTATTATATGTGGATGATATGATTGTCACGAGAAATGATAGAGAAGCAATCTCTACTACAAAAACATTCCTTGCGTCTCAATTTAAGTTGAAGGACCTTGGCACATTAAAATACTTTCTTGGAGTAGAAATTGCTTGCTCAAGATCAGGGATTTCAATAAATCAAAGAAAGTATACTCTTGACGTTCTTCAAGAAGCTGGATTACTTGGAGCAAAACCTGCAGCATTTCCCATGGAGCAGTCATTGCAATTTAATTCGACAAATGGAAAGTTGTTGAAAGATCCCACATACTATCATCAGTTGGTAGGGAAGCTCATTTATCTCATCATTACCGTACCAGAAATCTCATATTCGGTTAATATACTCAGTCAGTTTATGCAAGCTCCTAGACAACCCCATCTTGATGCAGTTCACCGATTGCTCCGATACTTGAAAGGGGCACCAGGACGAGGATTATATTTCTCATCAAATGAGAAATTGCAGCTAGCAGGATTTTGTGATGCAGATTGGGCAGGAGATATTACTACACGATGGTCAGTTACATGATATTATATATTTTTGAGAAAGGCGCTTATATCATGGAAAAACAAGAAACAAACGACTTTGTCCAAATCTTCAACAGAAGCAGAGTATAGGGCAATGGCTTCCATTACACGTGAGCTTATAAGGTTGAGACAATTAGTGACAGACTTTTGTGTATATCACCCACAAGCAGCAACATTATATTGTGATAACCAAGCAGTAATGCATATTGCTGCTAATCCAGTATATCATGAAAGAACAAAACATATTGAAATAGATTGTCATATTGTTTGTGAACGAATTGATAAGGGAGAGATCAAGACTGCCTATATTCCAAGCAACAATTAGATTGCGGATTTATTTACTAAAGCACTGAGCAAGGACACATTTCACAGTTTCACTCACAAGTTGGGCACTTTTGACATACATGCTCCAACTTGATGGGGAGTATTAACAAATATTTACTTACCTTATTGATAGAATTCTATTTGTAGTAGAATACCATGTAAGTAGGATACCATATATGTAATATTCCTATTCTACGCAGAATTCCTTTTCTATTAGGTTTCTATTAGTTTTCTATTAGTATATATATATCTTGTAACCTTATTCATTCATTCAATACATTAATACAGAGAATTATTTCTCCACATATATTTTCTCTCATATTCTACAGAAGTAAATTAAGTTTAAGAGTGTTGGGTTCTTGATCTTCTATATAAATGTTCGAGTTTAAATTGTGGAATAAGCTATCATGAATTCAAAAAGTTGTAATGAACTGAACTCAAAATTGGATGATCAACTCAAAATCAGTTGAACACCAATGGAATTAAATTGTTGAGATGAAATCCCACCTTAATTTTTAGAATAAACTTCAATTGAAAAATGGGATTAAGAAAAAAAAACAAAAATTGCAGAATTGAGGAAGAAATGACACGATGTCGTCTGCCAATTTGAATTTCAGTTAAAGTCATTGTATCATGTTGTTTCTCTTCCTTCTTCCTATCCATTGCCACTATTCTAGTTTTGGTGTTTCTTTGCCATAACAACCTCTATGCTTATCTAAAATTTGCCCCCAAGGTTTAAATGTAGGATATTGCTTCTGTATGTCCTTTGAATCTTTCCAAGTAGCTTCTTTCTCAGATTGCTCAGCCCATTGTATCAACCACTGAGTTCCAGCTTCACCTCTCTTGTTGAAAATTTTGGTTCCCATAATTCTGGAAGGTTGTTTGTCCATTTTTTCTGTGTCCATGGTAGTTGAGATTTTGCAACTCCCACCGCCTTGTCCACAATTTTCTTATTCAGTAAGGAAACATGGAAGTGGGATGGATTTTTGCTTCTGATGGAAATGCCAAGCTGTAAGCCACCTCTCCAATTTTTTCTTCTATCTTGTATAGACCATAATATCTAGGGCTCAGTTTTTGATTGGTTCTCTTAACCACTGATTGTTGTTGATAGGGGTATAGTTTCAAGTAGACCCAATCTCCAACCTGAAAATGTTTATCTGTCATGTTCTTATTAGCACAAAGTTTCATCTTAGATCTTGCTTGTACCAAACTTTTCCTCATATGGTGATCTATTTTATACCTTAATTCTTTCACAGTAGCAAGGTAAGCATGTTGGTAAGGGACCATAGCCAATTGTGGAGGAGAAATTACATACAAAGCTTTAAATGGCATCATCTGAATGGCAGTATGATAAGTAGTGTTATATTACCATTCTACTAATGGGATCCATCCAACCCATGCCTTGGGTTTATCATGAGTCATGCCCCTTATATACAACTCTTAGTACTGATTTAGGGTCCGTTTGGTACAACTGTTGTGAGTAAAACTTTTAGCAGTAGAGCTTTTGATAGTAAAACTTTTAGTAGTAGAGCTTTTGTTAAAAAGTTGTTAACTGTTTGGAGATGTATCCAAAAAGTGCTGTGAATATTAAATTGAGTGTTTGGTTGCATAACTATAAAAGTACTTTTGTATAAATTTTATTTTGATTAAACAGTAATTAATTATTAGATATCCCATATTATTTATTTTAAAATAAATAATTTTTTTTATATCATATAATAACTATTAAAATTAATATATTAATTTAATTATAATAACACGATTATTTTATTATTTGACTAAATAATAATTAATTATTGCATAACTCATATTATTATTTTAAAAGAAATCATATATTTTTATATCATATAATAACTATTAAAATTAATATATTAATTTAATTATAATAACATGATTATTTTAGTATATTTGATTAAATAGTAATTAATTATTTAAATCAACATTATGTATACTTTGTATTATATTATTTAACATGCCAATATTTTTTTTACTTTATATAAGTATATGAAGTGACAATTTGAGCTTATCAAAAACAGTTTTTTTAAGCTGTTTTTTTAGTAAAAAAGTATTTGTTGACTTTAACCAAACAACAATAAAAATAACTAGAAGTACTTTTACTCTTTAGGAAGTGCTTTTAAACTTCAAAAAAGCCCTTCTAAACACACTATTAGTCTCTTAGTTTTTCCATCTGTTTGAGGGTGGTAAGCTGTGCTCATGTGCAACTTGGTACCCATTAGCTTAAATGACTCTTGCCAAAATATACTGGCCTCGATGACTTGATATGCACGAATGCATTGGATTATCTTCTGTCTAATGTCCCTTCCATTACCTACATTATATTTCAGTACTCCATTGTAGTATTGATATAGAGGATCAGATGTGGGGCCAATCAACAGGGCTTGGATCTTTACTTTTGATGTACTGTCTCCCTTATAGCTATCTATCACCTCATAAACCCAAGCATGAGTGACTTGAGTAATAGTACTACATTCCCTCTTTGTTTCTATCCTTCTAGAAAGGGCATCAGCCACCACATTCTCTACCCATTTTCTATATTGAATCTCATAGTCCATGCCCATTAATTTAGTTAACCACTTTTGCTGCAATGGTGTAGTGATCCTTTGTTCTAGTAAGAATTTCAAGGACTGATGGTCTGTATTTTTAACAACATGTTGTCTTTCCTGTTGACCTATGGTTAACTTTTAAACTTTAATATTTTGATTATAACAAATAAATTAGTTGTGTTTACTAACAATCTATTTTCAAGTAATATTCAAAGTGCTACAAATTGAACTCTCTTGCAATGTCAAGATCAAAACTAAATCAATACAAGAGTTCAATTATCTCAAAATCCAAAATTCAAGATTCGAAGATCAAGATCGAAGATTAGATTTCTAGATAAAATATAAAGGTATTAACTCTTTGATTTTTTGCAATTAAATAAATGAAAGCTCAAAAATATTTTAATGCACAAAACCTATGTTAATATCACTTGCATAAAATACTTTTATCAAATCCACAAAGCAATTTTTCAAACTATGGAAATGGTCATCCGTTTAGATGAAACGGTCGACCGTTTGGAGTGAACTGGTCAACCGTTTGGGTGAACCAGTTGTCTGTCTGACTGTCATTTTTCAAAAAGTGTTCATTCTGATTTTTACTGTTCCAACGACTAATTTTGACCGTCTGACCGGTCGACCGTCTGGTTATCCGTTTCAACAGAAATTGACGAAAATTTTTCTCTATAAATACCATTTTATTTATTATCATTCAACAACACTTACAAGAGTATTTATAGAGAGAAAAATATTGAGAAAATTCATTCCAAGCTTCATTGCATTTATATCTTCAATATCACTCATTGAAAAACTTTGTTTGATCAAATTAAACTTTTGATTCATCATTATCAACAAAGTTTTCTTCTAACACTTGAGCTTTCTCATCTATTGCTATTCATTAAAGTGTTAGTCTCTCTTAGAACCAAACTTGTATTTATCATTCATCAAGAGAGAAATTCATTCTCAAATCTATTTCTATATATATTTGGGTCGTATTGAGGTCCCTTGAAAGCTCAATATTGTATAAGGATCGGTGCTCCTTGTTTATAAGTCACCGGATACATTGTAAGGGTTTGGATTGCACCATAAGTCAATCAAGATATTGGAAAGGCCATGCTCGTATTGGAGAACTTGGTAACGGGGGACGTAGATCATTGGTTGGATCGAACTTCCATAAAAATATTGTTTGCACTCTCTCTACCATTTTATTTATTTACATTGTGCTCATATTTTTGTGGATTAATTTTTATTTCTTACATTTTTTTATTTTGAGAATATTTTACGAAAAAGTTTGAGAAAACCAATTCACCTCCTCTTGGTTATTTATTCTTGGGCTATCACTTCCAAGTAGTGTCTCTATTTGACCATTGAAGTCACCAAGGCAAGTAACTCTTTTTCATAGATTGACATCCCTAAATTTTTTGGCCCAATAGACATGCTGATATAGGCTAGTGGTCTTTTGTTCTACATAAGTACAACTCTAATACACCTACAACTAGCATCCGTTTGCGTGACAAGAGCCTAATTAAAATCTGGTAAGGCAAGCACTGGTGTGGAACTCTTAGCTCATTTGAGATTACATAGAGTTGTTTCTGCTACTGCTATCAATATAAAGCTGTCTTTCTTTAGTAGTTCAGTAAGGGGCTTAGCCAAGGTGCCATATCCATTCACAAACTTTCTGCAATACCCACTTAAGCCAATTAATCTCTTCAATTGTTTGAAGTTGGTTGGTGAAGGCCACGATTGAATAGTTTCTACTTTTATTGGATATGCTGAGACACCTTGCTGGTCTATCACATGGCCTAAATATTCTACATGGGTTTGCCCAAAAGTGCACTTACTTAGTTTGGCATACAATTGGTGTTTCATCAGAGTTGCAATATAGTCCCTAAGTGCTCATTGTGACTTGGCATGTCCTTACTATACACCATAATATCATCAAAGAAAACTAGAACATACATTCTCAGTTGTTCTTTGAAAACCTCATTCATCAAACTTTGAAGGGTGGCTAGTGCATTGGTCAAACCAACTGGCATGACCTTAAATTCATCTAGACCTTGGTCAGTTTTGAATGTTGTCTTATACAAATCCCAAGGCTTGACTCTTTTATGATGATATCCACCCTAAGGTATATCTTTGAAAAGTACCTGGCCCATTTAGTTCATTAATTAACTCATCAATCAGAGGCATGTGGTACTTATCTTTCACAGTGAAACTATTAAGTTGTCTATAGTCTACACATAATCTCCAAGTGCTATCCCTTTTTTTTCACTAGCAATACAGGAGAGGCAAAAGGGTTGTTGCTGGGCTGAATAATTCTAGTGGCCAACATCTCTTCAACTAGCCTATCTATCTCAGTCTTCTGAATGAAATGGCACCTATATGGCCCGAGTCTAAATGGTTGGGTGCCCACTTTTAGTGGAATATGATGGTCATGCAACCTAATTGGAGGTAAGCTGGTTGGCTCTTTAAAGACATCCCTAAAGTCAGTCAAATGGGTTTCAATTCTTCTGGTGTTTCTGTTAGATCTTCTTCTAAGATGGTGTAAAGTTACCCTATTATTCCAAAGAGTTGTGTAGTAATTAAGGATTTCATATGTGGCCCATTGATCAATTCAAACTTAGTGTCATGAGCTTCATTGCTCAATGTCACTCTATTATCCTTACTCATAAAACTGATGTGTCATTGGTTAAAATCAAAAGTGATTGGCCCAAATTGACTAAGACAATTCACTCCCAATACCATGCCACTGCCTCCAAGTTTCAGTGCCCTCAACTTATATTGAAACTCCATTAATTGCATTTGCCAAACCATAGGTTGGCTCATAGATATGTTTTCTAACTTCTGCCCACTGGCCACAGTAACTATTAGTGGCTTAGTCTTGTCATTCTGATACCACAAGGATGCACCTAGGGATGGAAAAAAAAAAATCGCCGCCCCGGACCTGCCCCTTCAATTTTTTTTTTAAAACCATAAAATAGAGTAGAAATTATAATTTTTACTAAAATGGACTAAAGAAGAATCGAACCCGAGTTGAAACTTATAAACTACCAATCTTAACCACTACACCACAACCCCAATGTTATAATTTTTTTGTTTTGTTTGGTACAAATATTTAAAAATTTTGTATTTTTTTTTCAGTTTAAAAAAAAAAAAAAAAATTAACCGGGGTGGTTGGCGGGTCAAAAGGCCGCACCGCCTTTCCCCGCCCAGTCCCACGAATTCGTGGGTCGCGGGGCGGGACGGGGCCGACCCGCCATGGACCCGCCCCATTGCCATCTCTAGATGCACCAATTTTTCATCTATGAAGTTGTGGTTACTCCTACTGTGTATCAATATGGATATCATCTTGCCCTTATTCTTCTTTGGAATTCTAATAGTCTTATGCCTAATTTTGCCCATTAAAGCATTGAGAGATATATGTGCATATTCCTCTTTCTTCATTCTCATTCAATCATTCCATTGTCGCCTCCTCCTTTTCCCTGCTACCCTCACTATCCTATTAATCTATTATCATATAATTCAACATCATGTTCTTGCGGACATGTCCTGGTGTGTACTTTTTATCACACCTAAAACAAAGGCCTAGACTCTTTTTGGTTTGTATATCAGTAGGGGTAATGGTCTTATATGCAAAGGGTGGTGTTCTCTAAAGGTATGAATTGGATTTTTAGATATATTCTAAAGGCTATATAATGGATTTGAGCTTTTTAGTGAGAGAAAAGGCTTATTAGGCTTGTGGGTTTTTTTCTTTTATAGTTGATATGGTGGTCTTTTGTAGTAGGGCTATCTCAGAAGCATGGGTTAAGGATGTGGGCTCGACCATCTTGACCATGGACATAATTTCCTCATTCAATCAACTGGTGAACACACTGATATAGTAGGATATAGGTCGGTTGGGTAAGGTTTGCATAGTTTGTGCCTTTAAGTCCTCAAATTTCTCCATGTAATCAGCTATCCCACCAAATTGCCTAGATTTTACTGAAGGTCTTAACCACTTCTTTCCCAGTTGTCTTTGCAAACACATTTCATATATTAGTGGCCAGCAGGTCCCACACTGCATTAGGATTACTCAACAGGAACCCATGCTACCATATGTTAGCCCTTCCTTTTAGATACATCTTTGCAATTCCTAATTTCATTTCTTTTGGTATTTGGTGCAATTTGAAGTATTTGTTTGCTTTTTGATAACTGTATTTTATATGCTTATTTATACTTGTAAACTTATTGTATATTCTAAAAACTAAGATTTCTTCATTGTTGATGACTTTTCGAGATTCACTTGGGTCCTCTTTTTGAATTTAAAAGATGAAGCTTTGAATGTATTTAAACATTTTTGTAAAAAGGTTTAAAACGAAAAGGTATGCACTATTACTGCCATTAGAAATAATCATGGTGGAGAATTTGAAAATATTTCATTTGATGAGTTTTGTAAAATAAATTGCTATAAACATAATTTTTTGGCTCTTAGAACTCTTCAACAAAATGGTGTAGTAGAAAGAAAAAATCGCACATTACAAGAAATGGCTCGGACTATGTTAAATAAAAATGGTTTATCAAAATACTTTTGGGTTGAAGCCGTTAACATCTCTTGCCATATTTTGAATAGAATTTTGGTTGATCGAAAGAAAACTAAAACTCTATAAGAACTTTGGAAAAATAGAGTTCCTAGTATAGGGTATTTCAAAGTTTTCGATTGTAAACATTTTATCTTCAAAAATCCATGCATGTTATTTTTTATCTACTAGCAAGACTTATAGAGTTTTCAAGAAAAGAACTTTAATAGTTGAAGAATCCATGCATGTTATTTTTTATGAAACTAATCTTCTTGGTCTAGAGAAAGGTATTGAAGATGATGTAGATTTGGAGATTCCTTTTGAACAATTGAATATTCAAAATCAAGACAAGGAAAATGTTAACAATGTTGAAGATCTACACGAGGAAGGAACAACTATGCAACAAAATGAAGTAGAATTTTTCGAAGAACAAAATGATCAATCTCTACCCAAAGAATGAAGGTTTGTCTCTTCTCACCCAAAAGAACTCATCATTGGTGATCCATCCAAAGGTGTAAGTACTAGAAATTCTACTAGAAGCTTTCTTAATAATTTTGTGTTATTTCCACAAATCGAACAAAAAAATTTCAAAAAAGTTGAGTTTGATGAATTTTGGATTCTAGCTATGCAAGATGATCGAAATCAATTTGAAAGAAATCATGTTTTTGATTTAGTTGCTAGACCAAGTTTTCAAACTGTTGTTGGTACAAAATGGGTTTTTCGAAATAAACGAGATGAAAATGGAATAATTGTGCGCAACAATACTAGATTAGTTGCCTAAAGTTACAATCAAGAAGAAGACATAGACTTTGAAGAAACTTTTACACCGATTGCTAGATTAGAATCCATTCGCATGCTTTTTACTTTTGCTTGTCATAAAGATTTTACTATTTATCAAATGGAAGTCAAAAGTGCATTCTTAAATGGTATTATTCAAGAAGAAGTATTTGTTGAGCAACTTCCCAATTTAAAAAATCATAAGTATTTGGACAAGGTTTTTAAACTTAGAAAAGCTTTTTATAGTTTAAAGCAAGCTCCTAGAGCATGATACGAAAGATTGGGTAAATTTCTTCTATCAAATGGTTTCGAATAGAAAAAATGGATACTACACTTTTTATAGAAACAAAAAATGATGATATGATTGTTGCACAAATTTATGTTGATGATATTATATTTGGTGCCACTAACATTTTCCTTTGTAAAGATTTTCAAAATGTATGAGTAAATAATTTGAAATGAGTATAATGGGAGAACTCAAGTTCTTCCTTGGACTCCAAATCAAACAAACTAATTATGAAATATACATTAGTCAATCCAAGTACTTCGTGGACATGCTCAAAAATTTTGAAATGGAGAAGCTAAAACCAATGAGTTCATCAATTAAATTAGACAAAGATGATCAAGGTACTTCCGTAGACATAACTAAATATTGAGATATGATCGGATCCCTTCTTTACTTAACCGCTAGCAGACTCGATATTATGTTTAGTGTGTGTTTATGTACAAGATTTCAATCTAATCCTAAAAACTCTCACCTTAGTGCCGTTAAACGCATTTTTAGATATCTCAGTAGCACAAGGTCGTTAGGTCTTTGGTATCTTAAGGGCACTCATATTGATTTACTTAACTACTCAGATGTCGATTGGGCCGGTTGCATAATTGACCGTAAAAGCACTAGCATAACTTATCACTTTATAGACTTTGCACTTGTATAATGGTTTAATAAGAAACAAAATTTTGCTACTTTATTCACCGCCGAAGCCAAATATATCTCGGCCGTTAGTTGTTGTGCTCAAATTTTAAAATTCTATATTCAACCTTAGTGTTCGTTAATGTACAATTATCTTTTAATATTTAATTTATTACATCTTAAGTTTACCTAATTTAATTAAAATTCTATTCATTCTTTATTCAGTAAATGAAACACCTTTTGCCTACGAGAAAAAAAAGTTAATCCTCCCAAAACCACTTTTAATGACGTATGGACATTGCTCCGACGACGACGAAGTGACAGTGGAAAACCAGATCTACACCGATTTCCAAAGGCGTGATCGGTGTTGTATTCCACTCCCAACTCTAGCTCTTCTAAGTGGTGGATCAGAGCATGTTTTGCTGAGCTTGCGGTTAGCGTTCGAAAATCGCCTCATCTTACTTTTGCCAATCAACAATATTTTCACAACGTAGGCAAACATTGACACTTCTTTAATTTTTGCTTCTTACTTATGTTTATTGTGTTTTAATTTACGTCGTCAATTATGGTTTATGCTTAATCTTTTTAACCATTTGTTTCTCAACATCTGCTCGGATTACTTCGTGAGGGTGAATGTGTGGCAATCGTATTTTTTGAGAGTTTAGGTGGTGACCTTATCAATATTTGTTTACATGTAAGTATTGGCATTTGTTTAATTCCTTGCTTTTTATTAGTTTTATGCGTTATGCTACTACCTGCCGTGAGACCCACCCTCTACTGCTATGGTAATTCTTTTTTTTCCTAGTTTTAATCTACTAAATTAGGATTTTGGTATGAAAATAATTACTTTATTTCTTTTATCTCATGTCATAAAAGTTTAAGAGTGCAAAAGGCACCACTAAAGAAGCAATGTGTGTAAGTGTTTTGAATGCTTTCTTAATGTTACACTAAAATTCTCTTACGTAGTCTATCTGCTGGAAAGTCTGGGTTGAAGAAGTCTATATGCCACATTTAAAGTTATATAGACCTACAGATGAGATTCGAGTGCTTGGTGAAGCCTTGGGAAGTACTTTTGCTTGGCCAAAGAGTAGTATTAAAATTATTTGATGAATGTATTTTTACTTGAGAAGTACTTATTTATTGAAATTAATAGTGAAATATCTTATTTATTAAAATTAATAGGGAAATATTTAATTTTTATTAAAATTGCTTGGCCAATGAACTGATTGTGTGTTTAATTGTTCATTGTAAATCCATTCTAGGTAAACATGAAATGATGATCGTAAACTAAATATATCTAGCAAATCCATATCTAGCAAACCCATTCTAAGGTTTGAAATTGTGATTCTTTTTTATTTTGTTTGCGTGAAAGATTTTTAACTTTGAATTATTTCTGTCTGTTTTTCTGTTAATGGGGTTTGTTCATTTTGTGTATTGCATAGATAATGTATGTTTAATGGAAATGGGTTGCTCAATTTTTCATTTTTCATATTGGGAAAATATGTATGGATAAATGAAATGGTTTCATTGTTTGAAGGGAATATGCTCTTTTCCGTGTGTTTGTTTGCATGTCAAACAGCCTGCTGTTTGCTTCTGCTTGTATGAAAAGTTTTGTTGGTGCTAATTTTTTACTGGAAGAATCTTGTTGGAGTAGGTTTTCGAGGTGATAAAAAAGCAAGAAGAAACAAAGCAGCAAGAGTTAACTGCAAAAGCTACCGAGTTTAAGGCAATGCATGCTCAAGAAGAAACTGTAAGCTTGTTTATATTGCACATTGCATTCCAATATTCCAATCATTTCTATGGTTCAATGTACTTGATAGCTGTGTGACTGTAGACACACACACACACACACACACACACACACATATATATATATATATAGTGGCTGAGTTTATCTTTTAGCACCCTTCCCTCGTCTTATTTTGGTATCAGAGCCATATAATAAAAAGAACTTGGAATTTTTAAATTTAGAAATAAGCACAAACTATAGAAAAGTCAAGACTATAAATAATAATATTTTAGGTTGTAATTTAGAAGCAAATCATAAATTACACAGCTTGTTTTCAGAAGAACCTAGTCAAAACCTTATTATAGATTTAATAATTAATTTATCTAGAAATCTAGAATTCGAACATAAAAGAAATTTTAAATCTATAGAAATAGTTTTAGACCTTCTTAAAACAAATCATATAAGTTTAAAACATATTAAAGAAAGTTTAGATTATATTAAGAACCAAAACTGCGTTATTCTTGAAAAAAATCTAAAACAGAAAAGTAACAAAAAATAGATTTTTCAGAAATAACAAAGATTTTAAATCTTAATAAATCCACAGAAACAGAAACTGAAATAAAGAAAATAGTTGTTAAAACAGAAGAATCAGTGAGAGAATTAAAAGGTTTTATTCTCAGTTAATGAATGAAAGTTATATAGCAGACTCAAATTATATTGACGCTCTAGAATATTGTAGCTCTTTCCATAAAGAACCAAAGGGAATTACCAACCTCGACTCTCCCAAATCGTCAGAATCAATTTTAATTAAGCAAAACAACCTAATAATTGCATTATTAATTTCTTTACACAAAAAGATAGATACTTTAGATAAGACAAAGGCATCAACATCCTCTGCAAATATAGAAAGTGATCTAAGATTAATAACACGAAAATTAGGAAGCCTAAACCTTGAAGTAATTGGAAAAGAAAAAATAACAAGAAAACTACCTAAGGAATTTAAATTCCCAGGATGAGTAGTTTACAAACCCCTTTTTTAGGAAGATCTGGAACAGTTAGTGAAAGAAATTCTAGGCTTAGTGTTTCAGAAATAAATAGAACCTTTTTAGACAGAATACTAAGAAGAACTGATCAAAATGATCAAAATATAGAAGAAATTCTTGATCCAGACCAAGATTATATAAGATTTCAGACTCATGGTTTAAGAATTTTAAGTCCAGAAATCCTATATAATAGAGGAATTTTTGAGTCCAGAACTCAGTTCTTTAGACACAATAGACAAGTATCAATTCAATGTATAGGTAACCAAGTGAGAAAACTGAATTTAATTTCTAAAGATTCTAAGAAAGAATTAAAAAAGAGAAATTATAGATTTATACATTTAGGATTAATAGTAATAGGAATTAAAGGATTAGCAAGAAAGAATTTAGGATGTAAAACTTTAATCACCATTTATGATGAAAGATTCAATAACATAGATAAAAGCCAAATTGCTAGTATGGAAATAGACATGAATAGTAACAATGGAATTATATACTCTAACCCAGACTTCTTAATGACTATTAAAGATTTTTCAAAAAAAATAAAAATAGGAATCCAAACTAAAGGATACGAAGATGTAGAAAGTAGAGAAAATCTTTTAATTCACATAGGATTCTTAGGAAGATGTTCTATTAATGCTCAAACAAAATATAAAATTTACATAGATAAAGTAGTAAATTTAATGAGTAGTAAATGTATTAATATGGTTAAACCAATGGAATTTTCAGCAGAACAACTTGCATGATTAGAATGGAATGTGGATAGGTTTTTAGAACAAAAAGAAAAAACTATTGCCCCAACAGAAGCTTTAACTTATAAAGACATCCATGGAAGAACTAACCTAAGATTTATAAATTATGATCAGATTGAAAAACAATTAGAAGAGAATGAAGAAGAAGAGTCTTTGAGTGAGCCTTTCATAGATAATGTTCACATAGAATTTATAGGAGAAAATTATGATAAAATTATTTTCCCAAAAGCTCTAGACATGAAATTAGAAACTAAAGAATTGTTAGAACTAGAAGATCAGATGTATCTTAAAAAACAAATTCAAGAAAATGAATTTTTATATTATGATTCCGAACAAAACATAAGGATAGGAATCATAGATGATAATAAGTCAGACTACAGTTGTGAAAAGAATTTTATGGACACCCAAGCTTATAAAACTACAGATGATACCCCTTTTAATAAAACTATTAGACATGAGACTTTTCTTTATGGAGACGGTTTTCCTCATAGAGGAGCCTATAACGCATATAATGAACCTCCAGAAGGCTCGAAGTATGTAGCTAGAGGTAGTGAAAGACCTTTAGAAAAAAATAGAGTTCTAATCAGTATCAAAAGCACAAATTCTGAACTTAACTACCCATGATCCACAGATGTGGACTAATATAATAGATATTTGGAAAAATACTATCATAGGACATTATATTAGAAATTATCAAGATATGGAACCTTTAGACATGTACAGATATTTAGAAACTTTTTTGAGAGAAAATACTAAAGCAATGTGGGAAGCATATAAATTAGAAAGAAAAGAAGAGTTTAATCAATTAGTAAGTCTAGGAAGTAATCCATATAATTTTGTTAATAAAATCCAGGTATTAATCACTGGAGCAGACCCAAATTCAGGACACATGAGTATACAAAGAAAAGCTATGAGAGATTTAGAATAACTTAGTTTATATAAGTGGACAAAAGGAAAATATATAAAGAATTTTTTAAATGAGTACTACTATTTAACCTCGATCTCAGAAATACCTTTAATCAAGAATTAGGACAAAAATTATTCCATAAATTACCATGACCTTTAGGATTAGAAATTACAGAGTATGGAATAATCTAGCATCAGTAAAAGAACAGCTAGATAAAAAATGGAGTATAGGGCATAGAATTCAACATATAATAAGATGCTTAGAAAATAAATGTGTAACTTTACAAATTCAAAAGCAACTTAAGAAGACAGATTATAAATTTTGTAAAGATTTTTTCACACCACAAACCTATGGGACTCCAAAAACCACAAAGAAAAGATTTAACAAAGATAAAAAAGGCAAGAAGAGACCAATTAGGAAAAAATATTTTCTTAGAAAGTCAAATAAAAGAAAACTTTATTTAGATGAAAATAAACATGTTAGGAAATTTAAACCAGACAGAACTTATAAAAAAAAACTTAGTTGTTTTGTTTGTAATAGTAATGAACATTTGCCAAGAACTTGTCCTAAGAGAATCAATAGTTATGATAGAAAGAGCACACTTATAGAATGCACAAATGATGATCTAATACAATTAGATGAATATATCTCAGATAAAGAATCAATTTATAGCATAATATCAATATAAGATAAATTAGATCATGAACAAGAAGAATCGGATTATGAAATTATAGACGAGTTTTCAAATCTTAAATTAAATGAAGAATCAGAATGTGAATCTGAAGATGGATTTAATTTTAAACAAACTCTAATAGGAGAATGTAAACATAATTGGCAAAAAGGAACATGCACAGATAGTATAGCATGTTTTCTATGTAATTGGTACTCAGCTAGAAAACTAAGAGCAAGTGCTTAGAATGCTATAAAGAAGGCTATATAAAATGTTTAGAAGATAATGAACTAATTGAAAAAGAAGAAATTAGAATAGAAATTACAAGAGAACAAATAGAAATTTCAGAAATAAGAATATTGAGAAGAAGAATTGAAAACCTCAAAGACATGCAAAAACTATTAATCAAAAGAATAGAAATTTTAGAATCAAATAATAAAGAGAAAGGAATAATAATAGATGAACAAAATTTAGAACATTCAAATTATGTTTAGGTAATATGCAATTCAGAAAAACTTAAGAGTATTAAGGTAAAATGCCAGATAAGAATAGGAGATTATATCATAAAATGCTTAGGATCAATAGATTCAGGATGTAGTAATTGCATAATAAATAAAAAACTAATCCCAGATAAATACATAGAAAAATCAAAAAGCCCAATAGATGCCCAACAAATAGATGGAGACCTTTATACATACACAGAACTACTTAGACCAAATAGCAAGATTAGTTTTGAAACTAATTGTGGACTAAGTATAGAATATACTCTACCTAAAGATTCTACATGGGTTAGACCTCTAAACCTTAAAGAAACGGATTTTATCATATGACTAAGTTTTTTATTAAAAGACAATGGTAATGTTACAATCACTAAAGATTTTATACATTTCCAAAAACACACATTATTTAGCCCAACTCAAGCTATATTCTCCCCATCAGAATGCGCTGAGAAGCGTGGTGGTAAAGATAGAGAAAAAGAATGCCCCTGTAGAAGAGAAAAAGAATGCCAATTAATAGAAAAAGAACCATTAGAAGAAGATGAATTAGAAAATGATAATAAAAACTTTGAAGATCTAGATTATGGCCCTATAGATTTCTTAGATAACGAAAAAATTTACAACACTCTAGTTACAGAACAAGAAATTGAAAGTTTAATTTCTAAGTTAGAAAAAATGGAAATTTTAGGAGAAAATGTGTTAAAATATTGGGAGAGAGACAAAGTTATTTGTGAATTAAAAATAAAGAACCCAGAATATATAATCAGAACTAAAAATATTGAAGCCACACATTTAGACCTAGAAGATTTTAAAATGCACGTAGAAGAATTATTAAAACTAGGAGTCATAAGAAAATCAGATAGCCCACATACATCAGTAGCTTTTATTGTTAGAATACATTCAGAAATAGTTAGAGGAAAAAGTAGAATGGTTTATAATTATAAAAGATTAAATGATAACATCATAGATGATGCCTATAAAATACTAGATAAAACAGTTTTGATTAATAAAATTCAAGATTGCAAAATATTTTGTAAATTTGATTTAAAATCAGGATTTTGGCAAGTTAAGATGCACCCAAATAGTATAGAATGGACAGCTTTCACATGTCCAGAAGGACATTTTGAATGGTTAGTAATGCCCTTTGGATTAAAGAATGCACCTAGTGTTTTTCAAAGAAAGATAGATAGCATATTTAATAAGCATGGTAAATTTGTAGTTACATACATAGATGATATTTTAGTATTCAGTAAAAATAGAAGAGAACATAGAGGATATTTACAAATTGTTTTTTCAGAATTTATAAATCATGGTTTAATCATTAGTAAAAAGAAAATGGCTTTGTTCAAAGAATTTATAAATTTTTTAGGAGTAAACATAGGACAGGGAAAAATCACCCTTCAGCCTCATATTGCACAAAAGGCCCTTGAATTCCCAGATAAGCTAGAAGATCTGAAACAAATACAAAGATTTTTAGGATTAGTAAATTATGCTAGACCATTTATTAAAGATTTAGGAAAAATAGCCGGACCGCTATACTCAAAAACATCACCCACAGGACAAAGGCATTTTAACCAAGACGATGTGAAACTTATACAAGAAATCAAAAATAAAATAAAAAATTTACCAGAATTAACCATGCCTTTAGACACAGATTACCTAATAATAGAAACAGGTGGAAGTAATATAGGATGGGGAGCAGTTTTATTATGCAAACCCAATAAATATGCAGATAAAAATACTGAAAGAATTTGTAGATATAATAGTGGAAACTACAAAGAAAAGGGAAACCTAATAGCATAGATGCAGAGTTATTAGCAATAAATTATGCCTTAGATAGTTTTGAACATTTTATTGTTTCTAAAAAGGAAATTACAATAAGAACAAACTGTGCTACAATAGTTTCTTTCCATAATAAGTTAAAACTAGACTAAAAAAAGAGTAGTAGAAGAAGATGGTTAAATTTTATAGACAGAATTACTAATACAGGAATTAATATAGAATTTGAGCATATTAAAGGAATAGACAATAAAGCAGTAGATATCTTAAGTAGAATAATGATAACAGAAGATTACTAACTTGTTTTGATCTTTTATAGATGTCTAGACCGCATTTGAGGCCAGGAATCCCTCCTGGAAACTCATTTGCATCATTAGCTTTGCTTTAGACTTCTTATAGCTAGAACAGACCTTATTATCAAGAACGAATCAGATTTGGTGCACAAGAATTAATATGCTTTCCTTCAAGTAATATTTCGTTTAAAGTTTTACAGCATGTTTCTCTTTCAAAAGAAGAAAAATGTATTTTAGACAATTTGTGGATTTTTTATAATAAGAACCCAAAAGACCAAAAATATTTCCTTGCAACCATGAATGCACTGTCAGAACATTTTAATCAGAATAGGAATAAGTTTAAATTTTATGTTGTTATTAAGGGAAAAATCCCTGGAGTTTTTCATACATGGCTAGAAGTTTTAGAGAGTATCAATAATTTTAAAGACCCTTTATACAAAGGATTTATAAATTACCAAGAATCTTTAGAATCAGCAAGACAGGTTATTAGAATAAATTTCCATGTCTCACCTTCACTCAGAAATTACCAAGACCCTCATCTTGATTTTTCACCTAGTAAAGATAAAAAGATTTTTTGTACCCATTGTGAATATATGCAGAACAATTTTAAAATTATCAATGAATCCAATCAAGCCCTTATTACAGAAAGAATTGTTTTACAAAAGAAGATTACAAGTTTAGAAAAAGAGATTGTTCAATCAAAGCTCGTTTATCCAAAAGGTACTACTGAGCCAAAGAAGTTAGTAGCTAGTCCAGTTCAAACGGTGGCTGGTAAAGACTCATCAAATCCGTTGATGGCTGTGGACTTGCCCAAAGTTCAACAGATTTAGGAAACTGTTGATTTCCCTATTTCCCAGAACCAACAGAATGATTCAGAGAAGACTCAGATTTGGGATATTTTAGGACAACCCAGTGGTAACTTTGATTATTTAGTAAACTATTCTCTAAGTTTATCTCAGAATACCGATACCCAGACCAGCAAAGGAAAAGAGATTTTATAAGATAGTTAAGATCCAGATGATGATATAATTTCAATTAACAGACTCTTATCTCAAATCCACGAACTCCAAAAAATTGAAGGAACTTTGAAACGAAAAAAGAAGATTGTGAGAAAGAAAAAGAATAATGAAAATGTTGAAAAGAAGCTTGAAGAAGTTATTAATGAAGCTCTTAACAGAATTTTAGCCAGAAAGGAAAATAATAAAGAAAAATAAATTCAGGAAGATCATCATAGAAAAATTAATCCAGAACCAGAAGATTCTCCTCAAAGAACCAGTGATGATAATAGAGATGATGAACAAGACGGAAGCAATAATTCAGATAGTGGAATGTCTTTTTCCCTAATAGCAGAACAAAATCTTGACACGTGAAGATAAGATTCGTTTCCAGACAAGCTTTTTGACCTGAAGTTTCTCGGTAAAACGCGTGTCAAAAGAAACGCGTGTCAAAAAAGGAGAAAAGAGATAGAAGAAAAGACATAAAGTAAGACGTGTGAAGACTTTTCAAAAAGAAGATCTGCTTTTGAGATTTGCTTTTAGATAATTTTGTAATTTTGCTCCCAAGAATTTCTCTATATAAGAAAGAGTGTCTTCATTCGTTAGAGACAAGTGCTTTTCACCCTGCATACTCCTTGCTCTCTAACATATGAAAACCCTTTCCTTATCCAGAAAAATTCTCAATCCAAAATTGTAAAACAAGATTGTAAATTTCTTAAGGTACATACTTTCTTAGTATGTATTTCAGTTCTTAGGGGACTTCCCGAAAGAAAAATCCTTAGTAGTAATTTCTTTTAGATGTATTATCAAATCTCCAAAAAATATGTTATTTGTTTACATTTAAATTTTTGTAATGATGATATATTTTTAATGAATTGTTGATATTTTTGATATTTTATTTCATCATATGCATATCATAAAAGCATAACTTGATTCTTAGAAGCCATACTGTTTCTAAATTAATCCAATTAATTAAGGATTGTGGCCGGAGTAAGCCTTTGATGTCCTTTAGGAACATTGGTAAATTAATTTAGGAATTCTTTAAGGTAGTGCCTCGGGTGACCTTAATGAAAAGAATCAGGTTCAAGTTGATATGTCTTAGGTGATATATATATATATATATATATTTGTTAAATCATTTAAAGAAATTATAAAAAGGAAAGTACCAAGTAGGATTTAAGTTAATTTTTAGAAACAAAAAATTTATGAACTCTTCATCATCATCCAATCCAGCAAATACAGAAATTAATTTGTGTCCAGAAATCCTTGAAGAATTCAAGTACCTGTTAATAGAAACAAACAGAGAGTTAGAACGTGTAAGAAAAAGCTTAGGAACAAATTATAAACTATTAGACTTAAAATTTAGAAGATATCCTGATATAAATACATCCTTACTTGAAAGAACTATTATAAATCAGAATAAAGACATAACTATATTAGAAAAAAGAATTAAAAAATTAGAAGAAATATTAGCAGAAAAAACTCTAGAACAAGATAGCCAGTTTATTCAATTTTATTTAAGAATAGTAGAATTATTAAGATTATAAGACTTCCGCACCAAGCCGAACTCTGCAACCAACTTTAAGATAGACCCTTTTAAGCTAGAGTTTATCTTTTAGCACCCCCTCTTATTTTGTGGAATATATATATATATATATATATATATATATATATATATATATATATATATATATATATATATATATATATATATATGTGTGTGTGTGTGTGTGTGTGTGTGTGTGTGTGTGTGTGTGTGTGTGTGCGCTCGCGCGCGCGCGCACTGGCGGATCCAACGTGGGGGCAGTGGGTTAGCTGCCCCCACTGGCCAAGTTCAAATTTTATTATTTTTTTAAGTTATGTTGAATTTTACTTTTTTGCCCCCTTTCCTCTCTTTTAAAATGTATATCTCTGTCTCTCACTGACTCTATCATACAATATATACAAAACCTATGCATTCTTCCAACACGTGAAAAATCAGGGGAAAATGGCAAATAGAAATTGATGAAATTTGAAAGTAAAAATTAAGTCAAACATTTACCAAGTATCAAGGTATATGATTTATGGAGTTTCATTTATTTGTACTCTATTTGTATATCAGTATTGATGAAATAGATATTGATGAATTTTTTTTGTTTTTGTATATCAATATATATTAATATATACATCATACATGTTTATTTCATGCGACATTGTGGATTTGTGGTCAAGCAAGCTGTTTGATTTTGGATTATTTGAGATATTGGCTGAGTCTCGAATCTGGATGGGTTTTACTATGTACCAATTTTATTTTATTTTTTTGCTTTTTCTTTTTGTTTAATTTTTTTGGACGGTGATATTTCATTTTCTTTTAACTATTTTGGAGGGAGTTCGGGGGTCAATTGAGATTCTTCATAAGTAAATACTTTAACTTAATTATTATGTTTTCTTCTTTTTTATTCTTTATTGTTTCATTTATATGACAGATCCTATTGAGGGATTTAATGATGGAACTTGTGGTGGAACTTGGAATTTTTGTATAATGTTGTCTGGGTTTGAATATTAGCGCTATGTTACAGTATTTTTTTAAACAATAATATTTTTGATATTGTAAATTTAATTTATATTATCACTTTATTCGCCCTCACAGTACGAAAATCTTGCCTCTGCCCCTGTGTGTGTGTGTGTGTGTGTGTGTGTGTGTGTGTGTGTGTGTGTGTGTGTGTGTGTGTGTGTGTGTATTTATCATGTTGTCTCACGCTGAGTGATTGAGATAACTTATGTACATACTCATCTGTGATTACTTGGTTCGAGAAGCATCTATATCTTTGTCCACTTTGATCCATTACATTTGAAAGCCAAGATGTCTAGTGTTCTAGGTTGTCATAAATCTCAACTCTTCAACCCAAAGGCAGGAAAAAAAAGACTTTTAATATATAGTTGTTATTGACTTATTTTACACAGGCAATAGAACAATTAAGAAAAGCAAAAGAATATATTCACAGAGTATTCGGCCCTTGAATATGATTTTCTTAGTTATTTGGAGTCCAGTGGTGTTTTGGAAAATTTCATCTGTTATGTAACTTTCCAAATATCTTGAGATTTTCCTTATATTGGATCAAGTCATGCTTTGGTAGTTCTAGAAAAACTGGATCAAGTCTATATACTTAGTTTCCTTGCCCACATTCTATGTCCGAAGGAGAGGTTTCTTAAGTTCTAGAAAAATTGGAATATTTTGTTTAATTATTGACATGGGCTCTAGCGTAGAGTTTGTTTAATTATATCAGCTTTATATTTCAGTGTTAGACTTTATTTCTAGAGCCAGATAGAACCAGATACTAAATACTCTTGTTTATGTTTCGCGGGAGATATCCCTGTTGATTAGTCAGGAGCTATGAACTTGAATCTTCGGACAATTAATGTTTGACATTACGGATTCGTTGATTCGGGGTGTTAGTTATCAAGTTTTTTTTGCTAGATTTTGGTAGATATTTTGTACAACATTGTAAGAAACTCACTTGACATGTATGTTTTGTTAGGTTTGGTACAAACTTTGTATGTTTAAAGAAACTTTGGGCCATATTTTGTATGACAAATTTCATTAATATTGTATAAATTTTAGTTCAAGTTGAGTTTTATTATATCTAGAATTTAATTTGTATTTAAATGATTGAAAATGTAAACGTACAGGAATATATATAAAATATATTTCAAAATAATAGATAGTAAAGACAACGTGTAGATAAACATTGTTGAAAATGAATGACAAAGGGAAAGACAACGTGCAATTGAATGTTGCTAAAAATAAATGACAACGCACAATGAACGTTGTTAAAATAATATAACAACAAACAATGAACGTTGCTAAAAAATAAACCACAAGTATGGCTGAACGTTGTAAAAATACCACTCGTTCATTAAAGGCAACGTATGGTGAACGTTGTTAAAAAATAAATGGCAACGTGCTTTCAGTTTTTGGCATGCTCGTTGCCGTAGATAGATACTTTTCGGCAACATCAAGGGACGCAACGTACGGGCGAACGTTGCCAAATCCCTTTAGCAACGTTTTCTTCCCGTTGCAAAAGACTCTTTTTCTTGTAGTGGGAATTTTATTGGCCTTGCATTTGATAATTGTTTATTACTAGATTAAATTGTGAATTATCAATTGTAATTCCCTTTATTTTTTGTCTTTACATTCTTAATGATTTTTGTCCATGGAAAGTGAAAGTCTATGGTATTAATTTTTATGATTGAACTTAATATAGCATGCAGTTCATGTAAAATCTTTATTACTTAAGTTCTCTGTTTTTTGCTCAAGGCATTTTATGTATTATCAGGAACGTATTTTTTTGAAAATCAAGAGGATGTATATACTATTCTCTGCTTTACCATGTATAGGAGTTTTTCGTACAAAAGTTTCAGTCGGCTTGCAATCTGCCATTCTGTCCCGATGGGCTTGTACATATCTATGTAACACTTTCTCCTCAAAGATCCGTCTACCAACAGCCAAATTCTTAACAGCTGGAGCTGTGGCTACCATGGCTTCATTGTATTCTACCCGAGAGATACTAAGTTCAAAGAAACTTGAGTAGTGAACCAAAGAAATTTATTAATTTGTATTTATCTTATTTCTAGGTATCATGCCGGTAGAAGAAAAATATCACATTCTTATAAAAGATCTTGAGGTATATCAAAAGGAATAAACTATAAAAGTGCGAGTGATGAGGAAACGAAATGTTGAAACTTGAAACACATGAAAATCATAGTGGACTACTAGATATTATGAAGCTCATTTTGATGGATGAAGATGTTAGTATTTTTATTGACATAGTTATCGTTTGTCGATTGTCTTGACATATAAATTTAAATTAATAGTTCGTGTTAATTTCAAATTAGAAATTATTTCATTATACTTCAATAATAATATTTTTTTCCAAAGAACTAAAGTACAAGCATTATTGTATAACAAAACTATTCTTCGGCTGGAGAAGACTATAGAAAAGGACAAAACACACCTTATTCAAAATGGATTAGTTAAATCAGTTAATCGTAGCTACCTCAATGTGCATGCTGAGATTGAAATATCATTGTCGCCATTAACCGATGTTTATGAATCCAAGGATTGTATTCCGATGAAAAAGAGGCTATACAGTTTTTATTTTTATTTTGGAAGAGCTAAAGATGAAAAAAACGACAATATGATGATGGGTGCTAATCCATTTTTTGTAATGCATTGGTACATTATAACTAAATTTTTTCTCTTCATAATGCGTTCAATTTTTTTTTTTTTCATATATAAATAAAATTATACACTTGTGAGTTTTAAATCATTTATAGCAACGAATTATTATTGTATAACATTTTATATCATTTGTTAAATAGTTTGACACAGTTAAGGTTGCTTTATGGAGTGATTTAGCTGACAATGAAGACCAATACTTTCAGATAAAGTATCTAAAAATCTTGTAGTAATATTATTGAATGTGAAGTGTGGTTTTTATCAAGGTATTATAAATTAAATAGACTATAATAAATTAATTTTGCAATGAGGAAATTATTTTTTTCCCATTATATATGTGAATTTAGCGTATCAATCACAATGATAAGTACCATAGAAATAAACCCACCTACCACTGATGCCGACGAGCTACAACAAAGGTAGAAACATTTTATTAGATTTCTAATTTCTAATTTACATTTTAGAATTAGAATTTAATTTAAGAACATGAATATATTTTTCTACTACAACTTATATTTTCTCATTTTTAACAATGTAAAACTATGGTCTAAATTCTTTAGATTTAAGTTATTTGTGTGTGGAAAGCATTTACTTCATGTGTTGCCTCCAACAAAGAGAATGAGGAAAGCATCAATAGTTGATTTGAAAGACATAGTTGATAGAAATATGTGTGAATTATTATGTACATTCAAAGCAATCATTGTCAAAATCATCAACAAAGAACAACCATGGTACAAGAATTGTAAAACATGCAATTGAACAAAATATTTAAGAACGGACGATGATACGACTTTATGTGACAAATGTGAGAATAAAAAACATCATTCATTAGAAATCATATTTTAAAGCTGGTTGTCTCAAATGGAATTGACGTAGCACGTGTTATACTGTTTGTTGCTATAGATTATTTAATTGGTTGTACAATGTCAGAATATGTAGAAGACATGAAAAAGGTACAACTTTTGTCCCTATTTTTTCTTTACTTATGTTGGTTAATATCTAACTAACTTCTTACATTTATTAATGATCAATAAAGAGTGTGAAACCAAAGAAAAGTACAATTACTACAATAATCTTGTGACGTGCCAAGGCAGAGAATACATTCACTACAAAAAAGGAGAATTAATGAAAAATATTTTAACGACAAAACATGGTTCATTGTTAAATACACTTTTTAACGACGAATTGACAAGTTTCCTTGTTAAAATTCTGTTGCTGAGAACCAATTATTGATTTAGTTGTAAATATGTTTTAACGACAAAATCGTTGTTGTTAAATATACATATTCAACAATTAATTCGATTGTCGTCGTTGAAAATATTATTAAACTGGTACCAACAATTATAGTCTCGCCATAATTGTTGTTTAGTGAATTATATATTTTCTACGAATATTATTTTCGTTGTTAAAAGACATAATCAACGACAAAATTCTTTTCGTCGTCGAATGTACTACAAAAATTGGCGCCACTTTTTTGTGTTCACGTTAAAGAAAATTACCAATAAATACATACCATATACGGAAAGAATATCCATTGGTAAAAAAATATGTTCAACAACGAAATATGTATCATTGTTAAACATATTTAAAGGTTGGATTGCTAAAGAATTTTTCACCGACAATAATTTCTTTGTCGTTGAAAGTATTGAAAATTTGGGGCCAATAAATGTCTTGTTATTAAAAATGTTAAAAGAATTGGAGCCACAATTTTGGCTTACCGGGTCTTTGGATTAATTAGGGAGAGAAATTCTTAAAAGTTAATTTAGTAAAATTAAAGACTTTAATTAACTCATTTAATTTAAAACAGTAAAATTAAACCCCTTATTAACCCATTTAATGTTAAAACCCTTGTGAAATCCATTACTCACTCCCTTGTACGCCAATTCTACCATTCTCGTCTCTTTACTTTGCTTATTCTCACCACGTATGAAACACTTTCTACACTCATAAAATCAAAGGGTTTGATTATAATTTTTGTTTGAAACCCTTTTGCGATGCGTGGTCCATTGTTTTGTGCTCTCTTTTGTGTTTTGGGGCAATGCCTTTAAATTTGTTGAAATCCAATGTGTTTCAAAGTTTGGTTTATGTAATTCCCATTGTATTGTGATGTTCATTCCAAAATTCTTGAATGCGTTCCATTGTTTCTGCTCTCTTTTGTGTTTTGGGGCAATTCCTTTTAATTTGCTAAAATCCAATGTGTTCCAAAGACTAGTTAGGTCATTGGTTAAAAATATTTTCAACAACGAAAATTCTCATCGTACTTTTGTTGTTTTTTAACGACAAAATTATAAAAAAAAAAAACTTGTGTTGTTAATAAAATATTCAACAACCAACTATTTTTTCATTAAAACCAATCATGACAAATTTTTGGTTGTCAAGTTAACGACGATACTATATAATACAACAACAATAATATGTTGTTGTTGAAAATGCACAAATGCAACGACAACTTTATTTTTTGTTGTTGAAACTCTTTCTCAATGAATATCAACAACAAGCCAGCAACGAAGTTTATTTTGTCGTTGCATAGTATCTACAACGGAATACAGAGTTTCATATGGTTGTTGAACTTGATATTTCTTGTAGTGATTTTTCTGGTGGAGACAACAACAAAATTGAAAGAGACTGGGCAAGAAAGTATATAATTGAACATGAAATCCAAAAAATATAAACTATTGGAAGCATCAAATGCACAAAATAAAGACTATGGAAGTAATAACAAGAAGAAATTGAAAATCAAGAAAGATGTATCTAGGAATTCGTTGTTGGTCTATTAATTTGTTGAATTTTGTATTTGTGTCGCGAATCTCAATTAGGTGAAGAATTTATATTTTTCTTTATTGCCACTGCTAAATGTACTAATCCTCATGTTTTGATTTTCTTGTCAGTTGGACATCATTTTAGTATGATTCTTGATATTGATAACGAATGCTATGTTTTTTTTATTTTGTTTGTCTTGGATTGATTGAATATAATATACTAACTTTTGATTTTTATTCTCACAGATATGTAGTATACGTTTATATTTCTGCGTAAATATCTATATATATGTGTGTCAATAATTTGTTTCTGTACATGTCTTCAACAATATCCACTGTCATAATTTGACTAGAAAAGAAATAGCATTTATCTATTCAGAAAGTGAATGTTTTAAGGTAGAAGCTTTCGAAGAGGGAGCAACATAGGAGAAGCAAAATTAATTATAAGCTATTTTATGTTCTTTTCGTTTGAGTTACTCTATTTTGTGTATGGTTCAATGTTGTTCGATTGTAGGACTTTGATGTTTTCTTTGTAACTATTCATATATGTCAAATTAAATATTGGGGGTTGGAATTGGAATTGCTTTTGGTTTAAACTTAATTGTCATTTAAGAATTCTAATTAGAGGGTAACTCTTGGGTTTTTACCTCAAAATTGTTGAAAGTTAAATAAACTTAATTACAAATAGGAAAAATATTTACTCTGATCAAATTTCCAATTCCAATTGACATTGCCTTTTAACTTTGAGAGAAAAAGATGTAATATTATATTATATTAAATTTAGTGACAAAAATTGAACAAGCTTCCAAATCTTAGACATTTTGGTAGTCGAAACTTGGAAAAAATTTAGGTCAAATAATTCATCAAGTTTTTCTATAAATTGACATGTTTTGTTCTCTTTTGTGTAAGGGTAAGAGAGAAAAAATTGCAAGCCTAGTATGCTAATTTTCTTTTTCTCTTTATGGATTGTTTAAAGAGTAGAAATTGGTGGATGTGGTAACTCTTAGGATTATTTTTCTTACGATACTTGGGAGATTTGAGTGAGTGAAATTTTATATGATTGTAACGATTTTCATATAGTGAAAAGCTTTGACAATCCGTAAATTTTATCTATCTTTTTATATTTTTTGTCTCGTTATTTTTCTCTGAACAAGGATCTTGTGGGCAAAACGAGGAATTTGTCTCAATTCCCAATAACTTACATATCGCAAAGTGAAACATTACTCTTTAGCAGTAATTGGAAATGTGCTCTTCTGCATGCATATAATGAATTAGTGTTAATGAATTGGACTATGGTTGCTCATTTTCTAAGCTTATCTAACCATTTCTTCCAACCAAACTTTGTATTTGTTGCAGATTTCAAATTTTGAAATATTTAATACCGAAATATGATAAGAAGATAGATAAAGCTTCATTTTTATTGAAGGTTAGTTATTACCTTATCGTACGTTAGTACCTTAATATTTTGATGTTATCAGATGTTGTTGTGTTTGCTAAATATGTAATTGTCATACAAAAATTCTCAAGATTTGATATTTAATTCATATTATATAGTGCATCTTATCCCTCAAGTAAAACAATGGACCTAAGCTTCATATTTTTTTTTTGAATAAGCAACTCTAGTTCACTTTTTTCCTCGTCAATTCTCAAAAAAGTAAAAATAAAATAAACATTCCCTATTAGATTCCTACAATAAATCACGTTTAATTATTAAAAATGTTTGAAAAACTAAAAGTTTTACTGGTTGAACAATATTTATTCATAATTATCTTGATAATGAGCATTAATTATTCCACCATTACCGTATGCCCACAAAAACTCATGAATTCCTTGCAAATTTTAATTGTCCATACATGTCTTGCTTCAAATGACATTCATTAATTTAGTATACTCACAACATATTAATTTAAACATCACAAATTTATTTACAAAATTCACTCACCATAGTTCAAGGCCGTTGGATTTCAGTCCCAAAAGTATTACTGATTTGTGGATTGAAAAAGAGAAACTTTTAAAAGTTTCAGCAGCCCAAACCAACAAGATAAGGTTTTTTATCTTCTATTATGGAACTATTTTTCTATTTCAATTCTTTCATCGTTTGCAATTGGAGAGAGTATATTGTGGCCATTGTATCACTTAACAACCACAAAACTGACAATTTTTATCACCAATTATCAATAGTGCATTATATTGTATATAGTGATTACTTTTTAGTGAACGTTATGAATTTTCATTGTACTAACTGCTAGAATTGTTTTAGTCACAATGAATGCAAGAGGTTTAGTTCGATATAGTATGGTAACTGTAATATTTGGCTGTGTTTCGTGTGTTCAAGGATGTATTCCTCCATTTCTCTTCCCTCTATCTGTTCTTCAATCTTTGTATAGAAAAATTACAGTCCATGTACTCTCTGCAATTGCCCCTTGATTTTCTGTTTTGTCCATCCACATTCTGATTTTGGTATGATCTAATCTTCCATATAGTTTCTTCATTTTTCTCTTTATAAGTGGTCTAATGTGCCCACCCATCTTAAATGAGTTTTGTTAATGTATTCAAATAATTAACTCACTTACTTTTGAATGCTAATGTGACTTTTTTGTTGATGAGTTTGAGGATTTGAGATCAAAAATAATTAGAGAAACTTGGATCAATGTCACATATTTGAATTTTTTTCCAAAAATAGTGAAGTGGACTACAGGTTTGGGAGGGAGAGTAGGCAAATCCAAAAATATACTTCTTTCTCAGTCTTTTAAGATATATGTTCAAAATTTTGTGATTTTAGTATAATTTAATTTACTTAAAGAAGGGCAAAATTTAAAGAAAACATAAGATACATGCCAACTATGAGATCTATGTTTACCAAGTGTTTTATATGCTAAGTTCTTGGGATAGATCATTAATGTTAATAACGAATACAACCAAATAAAAATATACAACATAATTGATCTTTAGCTAGGCATAATAATGTGATTCATTTCATCATTGTCAATTTTCTTAGTTGCATTTCTTTTTATTAATTGAAAAATGATTAGTTTTGCTATTGCCGATGCTTTATTCAACATCTATTGAAATAGAGATTGAATTGAAAATATAAAGATCTGTTCATTATTAAAAGTTTGTCAAATTCTTATTCTTGATAGCATATATAGTGATTGTTATATTGCAACATTCTCCGTTAATGAAGAATTTTTTAATAACTATTTGCAGTACATAGGGCAAAAAACAAATAGAAATTGGTGAAGTTCATTAAGATAAAAAATGCTTGGACAAAAGAGTTTAATCTACTATCTAACTTTGACTATTGAATATTCTGTTATTATTAGTTGTACGTGACATATTGTTACTTACTATTACCACTTGATTTTGGTAGGGCTTGCACGTCAGCAAAGGCCCAACGAGAGCCCTATATAGGCCCAGCGAGGGCCACGTAAATCCTAAAAAGGCCTCGGAGGCCCATTAGACATCTTAGCATTTTTTGATAGAATACTGCGAGACCCATGGAGGGCTTCGACATTCACGGCCGACCCATAGGGCCTCGTCGAGCTTCGTATTAACTATAACTAGTAGGCAGCACGATGTTCTGGAATGACCAGAGAGATAATTGAAGACAGATTGCGTTGGATTGGCGCACGGATCCTCACAAGGAAACTGAATTGTAATCTCCTAAAAATTAGACAACGTGGTAAACTTAAATAAGGTAGGTGATCTTGGAGATTGCCTTGACAATGAATGATCCCTATCCTATAAGGAAGGAGGATCCGATCGGGTATCTGATTGATTTGTTTTCTAAATCAATCAGGACTATGGCGCTATAAATACAACGTCTCCGGTTGTTTCAAGGTACACTCTTTTTGCACTTAAAATTCCACCCTAAACTCTGCTCAAATCTCTGCCTGCTTGTCCCTCCCATACTCAATTACTTTCGCCTCCCGTGTATTATTCTTATACCGACAGTTGACTTGATTGTCAAAGTACCAACGATCGTCGGACTCTTTTTCTCCGGAGATCTTAGTGCCTAACGATTGTCCGAGTGTGTAGGTAACCTACAAGTTGGCAGAGGAGTGACTGGAGATCTGTTGACACGTGGAAGTTGCAGGTTCCGACGTCAACAGATTTACATTGATTCGCAGCTGGTCGTTAGTCAAGTCAACGGGACCTTCGCTGCCCGCAAATAGTCCATGGTGGCATACCTGACAAAGGCCAAGGACTTGTTATCTCACTTTGAGGCATACGAACTCCTGCAGATTCCACGGATGGAAAATGGTTATGCGGATGCCCTCTCGAAATTGGCAAGCAGCAGAGACTCCGACCTGATGAAGGCCATCCCGGTTGAAAAGCTCAACCGACCCTCCATCGATGAGTCTCTTGCACCTATTTCCATGACAATATCTGAATCCCCTAGGTGGATGAAAGAGATCATCCCATACTTGATCGACCAAGTACTGCCAAGAGACACACAAGAAGCATAAAAGCTCCACAGAAGGGCCGCGAAGTTCGTACTACAAGACGAGATCCTATATAAGAGGGGCTTCAGCCACCTCATTCTACGCTGTTTGACACAAGAGGAAGTAGTGTACGTGATGAAAGAGATACACGAGGGGATCTGCGGTAACCATTCAAGAAGAATGGCCCTAGCACAAAAAGCCTTGAAGCAGGGGTACTATTGGCCAACCATGAAGAAAGATTCCCATAATTACGCGAAGAAGTACGACATGTGCCAGAAATTTGCCACTGTACCGAAGCTCCCGGCTCAGAACCTAACCCCGGTCACCAGTCCTTGGCCTTTTGCCAAGTGGGAAATTGGCTTCATAGGTCCTCTCTCGACTGGAAGGGATGGGGTCAAATTCGTGGTCGTAGCAGTGGACTACTTCACCAAATAGTGCGAAGCTGAACCCCTAGCCAAGATCACAGAGGAGAATACGTGGAAGTTTTTCTGGAAAAACATCATATGTCACTTCGGAATCCCCCACTTTCTTGTTTCTGACAACGGCATGTAGTTCGCCGGAAGGAAGTTCAACACAAACTGTGAGGATCTAGGTATACGGAGGGACTTCTCCACTCCCTACTATCCACAGTCTAATGGCCAAGTCGAAGCTGTGAACAAGATCATCAAGCATACCCTTAAAAGGATACTAGAATCCGGCAAATGAGGATGGGCTAAAGAATTACCCGAGACTCTATGGTCTTACCGAACCATTTCTCAGACGACGATGGGCGAAACCCCTTTTACCATGGCGTACGGAGCAGAGACGATGATCCTCATCGAAGTAGGGATATTCTCTCCCAGGCACTTGCACTTCGACGAAGTAACAAATGACGATCTACGTAGGGTGAATCTGGACTTGTAGGACGAAAGACATGCAGACTCGTAGCTTCGTCTCACGGTCTATCAAAAGAAAATGGCTATATATTACAACTCCAAGGTTAGAGGCAGGAGTTTTCACGTCATTGATTTCGTCTTGAAGAAGGTATTCCAGGCTAATAGAGATGTGGGAGTTGGAACCCTCGGACCCACCTGGGAAGGCCCTTAAAAGATAATCGAAGAAATCCGACCCGGAACCTACAAATTGGAAGACTCGGAAGAAAGGGAGACAAGGCATCCCTGGAATGTCGCCCATCTGTGACCATACCATCAGTAGTTTTATTTTGCACTCCTCAATTTTCCAGCATTGCTTTCGGCGTCACTAGATACCGCATTTTTTAATAAAGTTCATTGTTTTTCGAAACAAGATTGATCCCCGTCATGCTATAGCAAGTAAAAGCAATTCGACAGCGAGGAAGTGTGGTTCGTAGCCAACTCTGTCAACTCACTGGGTAAACATTAAACATCTAATCAAGCAAGTAAAAGCAATTTGACAGTGAGAGAGTGTGGTTCGTGGCCAACTCTGTCAACTCACTGGGTAAACATTAAACGTGTAATCAAGCAAGTAAAAGCAATTCGACAGCGAGGGAGTGTGGTTCGCGGTCAACTCTGTCAACTTGTTGGGTAAACATTCAACGCGTAATCAAGCAAGTAAAAGCAATTCGGTAGTGAGAGAGTGTAGTTCGTGGACAACTCTGTCAACTCGCTGGGTAAACATTAAATGCGCATTCAAACAAGTAAAGGCAATTCGACAGCGAGGGAGTATGGTTTGCGGCCAACTTTGTCAACTCACTAGGTAAACATTAAACGTGCATTCAAACAAGTAAAGGCAATTCGGCAGCGAGGGAGTGTGGTTCGCGGCCAACTCTATCAACTCGCTGGGTAAACATTAAACGTGCATTCAAACAAGTAAAGGCAATTCGATAGTGAGGGAGTGTGATTCGCGGCCAACTCTATCAACTTGCTGGGTAAACATTAAACGCGCATTCGAACAAGTAAAGGCAATTCAGCAGCGAGGGAGTGTGGTTCGCAGCCAACTCTGTCAACTCGTTGGATAAATATTCAACGCTCATTTAAAACAAACAAAGATAATGGATTTTCGTTGGCCTACATGGCCGGATAAAACAATTTACATAATAATGTGTGTCGCAAGAAGCTTTACAGTCTCAAAACCAAAAGACAACACTAATAAAAAAATGCAAGACTCTTACGTCCCAGATGGGCCCTGGGGTTCGGCATAACTAGAGACCTCGAGTTTAGTCAATAGACCCTGGGCCTTCGACAGTTCATTCAGCTCCTCGGTCAGTTCTTTATCTTTGGTATGAATCATGTTTTGACAAGATTTCAGCTGCGACTCAGCCTTTTTTTGGGCATCTACACATGCCCTCTGGATTGTCCTGGCTTTGGTGATGTCATATGTTGCACGAGCCCTCGCGTCTTCGGAGAATACAAGTTGCTCTCGAAGATCTTTATTTTCTGCGCGCAGCGCTTCAACATCCTCATCTCTCCCAGCGGTGGAGCACAATTCGTCAAACTTCATCTCCAACAATTTGTACAACTCGCAGTTAAGCACGTGACTGCGGGAGGTATACATTTCGGCCCATTTCAACAACTTCGTCAATTCTGCGTTATCTGCCGCCCTCCCAAAGGCGAAAGTCCAATACTTATGAACTGATGCTGCCGCTTTAGCAGTCGAGGGTGGCAGTTTTCCTAAGACCTTTGGGTCCAGCTTGTCCCGGTAGGACAAAATGTTGATATATTCGTATTTGCCAGGATGAGGAAGTGTGGGGGCCTAGAATGCCTCCTCTCCACTATTGGCGGCTGCCTTTCTCTTACCCGATTGTCTAGCGCTTCCCGACGAAGGCATGGGTCTCGTGAGAAATGAAGCGGAAGGCACTTCCGATGTCACCTCCGACGCGAGATGAATAAAGGAAGGGCTACCCACTTTTATCTTCGACGTCTGCAAAACAGTATCCCCTGGATCAGACGCCGCATAAGGTACTGGGGTTGGGGTGGAGGGGAGATATCCTCCACAACCCCTCCACGCCTTATCTTAAGCTTTGGGACACTCAAAAAATAAAAGCCCGACATGGCTAGCAACAACCAGGATCTGAATATGGCAGCAGGAGAGCAAAGGTGGGAAAAATAAAGTAAAGTCTTGCAAACGCATATATAAGCACGGCAGAATACTAACAGTCGGATAAACAAACACGTGGAGAATGAGTGAATGCACCTCAAATAAACCCTAGAAAGATGTAAAAGATGCGTGAAAATACTCACCACGCGAATTGTACAAACGTCATTGCATGGTAACACCACCAACGTCTACCCCACATGGAAACGTAAAGAGTGAGAGCCTCGCAAGGTAGGCGAGGACGTCTTGTCCCATAAGCCTCGCAGTTGCATGAAGGCGAAGGCGGGGCCGAACGACCAGAATTTCAAGATGACGCGCCAGGCTGTTCTTCGCCAGCCACCGAAATCCCATGATGTGCAATATATACTGTCGTTCGAGATGTATTTGACGACTCCAAAACTGTACATGCGACTTCGTTGGTGCCACATGATGTCAAAGAAGTTCGAAGCTCAGGTACCACAAGCAATCCACACAAATGTAAACAACCATGGAAATTTTGGAACAATCGTATTTTATTCAACATAATTCGGAATACAAGGTAGAAACAAATACGCATGGTTATTATCCTACTACGCTGCCGCTTCTTTAGGTCGGTACATGTTGGGGTATCAGATCTATTAAGTCTATACACTGGTCTTCATCATCCCAAGCCTTATCAGGAGATCGAGATCTAGCTTCACTATGATCGGGAATCCCCCAAAATCAATACGAGTTGATTTGGTGACTAATTAGGCCACACTGCTCAAAAAATACCATTGACACCTTTTGGAAGATGGCTCCCAGCCCCATCACCCGAATGAGGGACGTGTCGTTCGGAGCATGATCGGGCTAAGGCTACTAGGCCCAACCTCCACGTACGTTTGGTCCTCTAAACATTGATTAACTGGACATTTGGTCTTCTGAATGTTGATTCTCCAATTGGTGGGCATTCTGGGTGCCGTTTCTTTATTCGTACCTCCATAGCTATGGTCGCACGACTCAAGAATAATTATGCCGCTGGAAGCTAATTCACGTAACTTACTGGAGTTGCGCATATATGAGGAGCACATGAAGGGCCCTCAGTCTTATTGTTGTTATATATATAGAGGCTGCACGAGAACTTGGTACAAGGCAATAAATGCAACTGCCCCAGGGTATTTGGAGCACCACACGACTATGCTGCCCCCCATTTACCGGGACATTAAAGACGCTGACTCTTCAGATTCTGCCAAAAGTTAGCGCTGTTAATGCCCAAGGGTGTGATTCCTAGATTTTAGGAGCTATTCTCCATGCACGATCATTCATAAAATTAAATGCTGGAACAGAGATACGCTAGGAAAACAAATTTGATAGTTAATTCTGGAACATACACAAAAGATAATGACAAGATTCTAAGTTCAGATGCCCTACCGCCTCTCTAAAGGTCGGCACATTGCGGGCCTTCCTTCACAACAGGTGGGAGGATTTGATCATTGGCCTTTTTTGGAAGGATATCTGTCACCGGAGCCTCGGTAGAACCTACTGAAGGAACGAAATATTCCACTCTGGATGGGTTTCTGCGATCTGCTCTACCAACTGCTCGCCCCCAATGGTCATCAAGCGATGGGCGAGGTCCTGATACTCGGACGTGTCCACGAACGTGTCCTAATACGTCTCCACCACCCTGGATTTGGCATCCATGCGTTCGGCCTAACCCTCTCCAGCTCCGTCACCGCCTCCGCCTCCGCCTCTGCCTCCGCCTCCGTCTCCGTCGCAGACAGTAGTTTCTCATTTTTTGCTGCGATAACCTCTAGACTGTTGTTCGTGGTGGCCAACGCGGTCTCGACTGCGAGGGTATGATCTTCGGCCAACTTCTGAGCCTCCTCGGCATGCTTTAGTGAAGCCTCGACAGCCCTCTTATGATCTCGGGCTTGTTTCAAACTCTCTTTGGCGGCCTTCAGCTCAATCTCATACTTGCCCTTCATGTCAGCCTCATTCGTCACAACCAAGTCCAGCTTGAACTGAAGACCCTCTTTTTCAGACTCCAGCTGCGCCTTCTTGAGACTCATGACCTTCAGGTCTTCGGCCAACTTACTGGACTTGGCCTCTTCTCGCTACACTGGCCATCAAAGCTTTCCAGGGTGCTGAATAACTCCTTGGTCATAACCAATCCCCATATCAAGTTCATCTCCACCATCTGCAGCCGCTCGCGTACAGTGGCTTCTTCGGCCACTTTTTCCCACTTTTGGGTCCAGTATTTGTACACGCTCACTGCCATCATCGTAGGGTGGGTAGGGAGCATTTCCATAACAGAAGTCTCTAGTTCTCCCTGGCGCTGAGAGATACAGACACGACTCTCTTGGCAAGTCGAGGAGCCAGAATTCTTGGCGTCCTCAGCTTTTCCATCAGGATGCGTCGAAGGCCATTGTCCTTCTTTAGCCCGTCTCGTCTTGCGGGCATCTCTTCATGAACCCTCATTCTCCAGCGAGAGTCTTCTTCTTTCGGGAGGCCGCATCACCCGTGTCCTCAGCAATTCCTTTTCCCTTATCCTTGGAGGGAACAAAGCTGGGTGGAGGGCAGAAGGACGAAGGCTGAGGCAGAGGAGGAATGTTCTGACCAAGAACTAGGGCATCGGAGGCCAGAGGATGGACTGACCTTGATGGCGTAGCATCCTGGACCCCTTGCGACAGACCTAACACCTCACGTGGGAGAGCCTGGACCGAAGAACCCTCTCCACTAGCAGGGCGGGCAAGGTGGAGCGTGGAAATCTCTTTAAACCTAAAAGCTGTTGACACAAACACCGATATGCAACTTATTCAGGCAACTTTTCATAGCAAAACCAATATATCGCAATTTACGAGACTCACCCATCAGTCCGCAGCTGGCCAATAAGTTATCGTCATTCAACAAGTTGTTGAGACTCCTGAAGTCGCTGCTGATAGCTCACACCTTATTCCACTTCGACCTTAGCTCTCTTTGGTCCCTCTTCGGGATTGGTGGCTTCCCGCAGTATGCAAAAGTAAGCAATACATTAAGTCAGGAACTATGGTCAAAATCCACACAAATGCAGCAGTATGTACCAAGTTTCCCGAATTGACGAAGAATGGACACGTGGAGAAGTGGGTCCTCTGGCATAAATTCCCAATCCCTGCCTACAAAGATGAACCTCTCTTTCCAATTATGCACTTTATTGGGACTGTCGGTGGCTGTCTTCCATTTCTGGCTTGGCTGAGGAAAAATGTTGTACCAGTCCATGGATCGGTAGGACCGGTATATAGACTCAAACTCCCTTGGGGTCAGGTTTTCTCCTACCTCGACAATGCCCCACAATAGGTACAAGGCCACCATCTACTCACAGCCATTCGATGTTATCTGGCAAGGGGCCAGATTCCAGTCTTTTAGAACTTCGCGAAAGAAATGATGCATGGGCAGGCGAAGGCCTTGATGCATCGCAGGTTCGTAAATCCCGATGAATCCTTCAGGAGGGTCGTCAGCACGTTCCTCTGGGCCTGGAGCCCTGAGTATTACGGACCCGGGAATATCATAGGATAACCGCATGTCCTCCAACTTCTCCTCAGCAATCCTCGAACGAGCCATGGACGCTTCGGTAGCTGACCGCTTGAGCTCCTCGTCAAGCACTTTGGTTGCCGGGACATCCCTCTTATCGAGCGATCCCCTTATCTCAGGTATCCCAACGTCTGGGCCTCCTTTCTCTGCGGTCTCTTTCGACGGGACAGTTAGGCAAACCCCTCTTCTACTTGTAGACGGAGTCGACGGGCGTGCGGCTGAAGGTGGTTGATTCACTTCTCCTACGACCTCAGATAATGAAGATGATGTGGTGGATGATGGTGACTCACCCCGAATACTAGGGTTTGTCCGAGCGTCTGATTGATTCTACGAGTCGTCGTTTCCAGACGACATTACAACCCTTCTGAACCCCAGAAGTTGATGCTTCTGTTGTCGTCGGAACGTGTGACAGGGTATAATCTCCAAACTACGGAGTCAAGAAATGATCACGAAAGCAAACAACAAAACAAATCACAGCAACTCTCGGCGCGCTTACTTCGAAAATGTAGTTAGAACAACACACACACTTGGAATTTCTTGATCATCTGTAGAACATCCACAATACTCACAACAAACACAGAAGCAAGAAGAAGTTGTAATGAAGGAGGGCGCCAAGCTTTATAGATTGAGGCATTCCAATCTCCATCGTCCAACCCCCAAGCGTTACATCTGAATCGTTGGCCAGTGGATGCATGTTTAAAATAGGGCAACAGGCGGAAAATGAAACCCCAAGCGTTTATTGAAACAAGAACGCAAGCACCTCACGCACGCCTCCGTTATTCATTATGCACATTACATTAAATACGTACATCCTTTCACTCATGATTGTCTGGCTACGGATTGACAGTCTTCATTAACAGAATCACACCAACCGCAGACACGTCACCAAAGGTCTAGTCTCCTGAAGCCCTCACCCGTCATAAATGTTCAGCTTCGAACTTGGGGAGACTATACTGGATAAGTTCAATTCTTAATTCAATGTGCAAAGACCACACTCCGCAGAATCTGCTAAAATTCAAAATTTTTTGTCCAAAATTTCTTCTCCTACTCTCAAAGTCCCACGCCTATTATAAATAATAGGCTTGGACTTGGGGGACTATTGTTACCACTCGATTTTGGTAGGGCTTCCATGTCAGCAAAGACCCAACGAGAGCCCCATATAGGCCCAGCGAGGGCCTCATAAATGCTAAGAAGGCCTCAGAGGCCCATTAGACATCTTAGCATTCTTGGACTAGAATACTGTGAGGCCCATGAAGGGCCTCGACATTTACAGTCGACCCATAGGGCCTCACCCGGCTTCGTATCAACTATAACTAGTAGGCAGCACAATGTTCTGGAATGACCAGAGAGATAATTGAAGACAGATTGCGTTGGATGGGTGCATGGATCCTCACAAGGAAACTGAATCGTAATCTCTAAAAAATTAGGCAACGTGGTAAACTCAAATAAGGTAGGTGATCTTAGAGATTGCCTTGACAATGAATGATCCATATCCCATAAGGAAGGAGGATCTGATCGGGTATCTGATTAATTTGTTCCCTAAATCAATCAAGACTCTGGTGCTATAAATACAACGTCTCTGGTTGTTCCAAGGTACGCTCTTTTTGTACTTAAAATTCCACCCTAAACTCTGCTCAAATCTCTGTCTGCTTGTCCCTCCCACACTCAATTACTTTCGCCTCCCTGTGTATTATTCTTATACCGGCAGTTGACTTGATCGTTGGAGTACCAACGATCGTCAGACCCTTTTTTTCTAGAGATCTTGGTGCCTAACGATTGTCCGAGTGTGCAGGTAACATACAAGTTGGCAGAGGAGTGACTGGAGATCTATTGATACGTAGACGTTGCAGGTTCCGACGTCAACACTTACATATATCATGTGCTGAATAAACTAGAAATATGTCAATTTTGAAAGAAGACCAAGTATGCCCAATTAACTGTCCATGAAAGATGGAAAAAAATTCAAAATTCCATAGATACAAGAAATAGACGTGTGAATGTTGAAAGTTCAAATACTAACAAACGACCAAAGAAGGATCGGTTACATTTTGTTCAATAAGGACATTCAGAAATTCAAAATTAGATATTAATAAAAAGATTTATTAAAAATATTGTACATGATAGTCAATATTTTTGTACATACGTAGCTCTAAATTATTTTTTGAACAGTACAAACACTCAATCATTCAATTTATCCAAAAGTCCATGAACTAAAAATTATTTCTCCTGCATTTACTGTGACACAAAGAAATTTGAGTATGAACCACCTTTCTTTTGTTGTTCAAATGGGCAAGTAAAATTTGCAGAAACTACTTTTCCAGAGGAGTTATACTTTTCTTTTACATCTCAATCAAATGATCGAAAACATATCAGAGCATAAAATAGTATCTTTTCACTCATATCTTTTGACGTCAACTTGGACAAAGATCTCGCATCATTCTAGGCATGGAGTATATACATTTCGTACACAAGGTCAAATATATCATGTTCTTCCTGCTCTAATACCAGAAGATTGCCTGAGATATTTTCAGTTGTACTTTTATGATATAGACAATGAGTTCTAGAATAGAGTGAGAATTCTAGGAGATTGGCATATTGATGAAAGTACCATGCAAAGATTTATGATAATTATAAGAAAAAATTCATATGCCAAAATCTTAAGTTCTTTAAAGAATTTCTCTCCAATTCAAAATCTTCAAATTCATATAACAAGCAATGTCAAGGTATATCAACGTGTCTATAATACACCAACAGTAGACTAGGTTGTTGCAATATGGATTGAAGTAATATTTTAGTTGTTACAACTCTCCAACGTCAACGCACTATTTTAGAACAAATATGGTTTTCTCAATGATTAATGGAAAGTGCAAATTTCACCATCCAATATCTTTATGTTCGAAAACAATGCAGGACAAAGATGCATATCCAATATACAGTAGAAGAAATGACAGATCACAAGTAAGTTAATCTGTATTTAAATAATAATAAAATAATAGCAATAATTTTTTTATTAAGGAAATATTGAAAAAATTACTATTCTAACAAGATTTATGATATTTTTATACTTGTATTTATAGTAATATGATACGATTAATTTATATTGATAGGTTAAAGTGCAAAATGCAACTTTAGATAATTAGTGGACAATTCCGTACAATCCTTACTTATTATTAAAATATAGCTGCCATATAAATGTAGAAATTTGTTCTGGACAAAAATCAGTTAAATATCTATACAAGTACATTTACAAAGGACATGATAAGACAACAGTTCACATATCGTACGATGACAACATTAACATTGAAATGAGATACAATAATTTCAAGATGCAAGTTGGGTCTCTGCATAAGAATCAATGTGGGGGATTTTTCAATTTAAATTGATTGAGAAATATCCAATAGTAATAAACATACAATTACACTTGCCAAATATGCATTTGGTATCTTATTGGGAATGAAAAAATTTGACAGATGTTATTTATCAAGATCACTTATCCAAAACAATGCTGACACAATATTTTGCAACATGTAAAAAATGTCAAAATGCCAAAACTCTTTTGTACATGTAATTTCTGGAACATTATGTATGGAATAAACAATATAGAAAGTGGATACCAATGAAAAAAAGAGTAGTAATATCAACAATAAATGGAGTTTCTCCAGCTGACGGAGAAAGATACTATTTACGGTTATTACTCAATCATGTCAGAGGTTCAACATCTTTCGAATATCTACTAACGGTAGATGGTTTACTATATTCAACATTTAAACATGCTACACAACAAAGAAGATTGCTTGATTCTGATAACAATATTATTGATTGTTTAGACGAAGCATCAACGTTTGAAATACCAAAAGTCATTCGAAGGTTGTTTGCTACAATACTAGTGTACTGTAAACCAACTGAAGTAAGAAAGTTTTTTTTTTTTTATTCAACACACCATCACAGCCCCAATGTGGTTTTTAGGCCTCCATCAGGGAAGGACGGGGGGGTTAAGGAAGCCCCAACCATATATAAAAAGCTCATAATAGTACAAGGGAGGGGGGCATAAAACCTGACCTCCAAGCACAATCGAATGAAAGAGTAAATGCAAAACAGAAATCAATAAATAAGGAGGTACTACCTCCCATACAAATGTCTAAAAAGAAACTATAAGCCTCTAACAGTAGGAAGTCCAAATTTGTCAATCTGGACTAGACTACGATGTCGTCGTGGAAGATCCTGAGAGCTGTACTCATAATAGTAGCGTCGATCCCAGCCCTCTGATGCAAGAAGATCAGCAACCTGGTTGCCCTCTCGGAAGATGTGAGTAATAGTATCCCTGTCCAGTGCTAGTAGATGCCTGATGTGCCGTAGAGTAGCCTGAATATGCCAAGGTCCTCCTCCCTTGGTGATGCAGTGGATCGCTAATGTAGAGTCTGACTCCACCCATAGAACTGATAACCCAAGCCTTTGAGCCAGAATGATCCCGTCTAGTATAGCTCGTAGCTCCGCCTCGAGAATGGTGCAGTCACCATAGAAAGAGAAGAATGCCCGAATGCACTGTCCTGACGAATCTCTGATAATCCCTCCGCCACTAGCAACCCCGTCCTTGACGCATCCATCAGTGTTGATCTTGTAGGATCCCACTGGTGGAGTACGCCAGAAAACTAAAGTGGGAGGAGGAGGGGAGGGGGTGGTAATAATGACACCAAAAAGTGGATCGATGTCCATGTCTCCACGCCAATGGATGTGCCGAAATAAGCGGCATGTATGCAGAAGCGAGATGGTGTGGTAAACTCTCCAAATGATCCTCCTCGGCTCCATAGCTATATCTCTGTGCTTCGCATCATTCCTCGCAGTCCATAGAAACCATAATATCAATAGAGGAATGATCGTGCGTATATGTCCCGTGCTGACAAACTGACCCGAGAATCTCCAACTCTGGAAGCGATACTGGAATCCCTCGAGCGGCCTGAGGGTGATATGAAAGATGTCTGCAAAGTGTCTCCAAACAGTATCTGCTGTTGGACTATCAATGAATAAGTGCTGAATAGTCTCTATAGCCGAACAGCACTGGCACCTCGACGCCATATGACTCCCTATCCGTCTCTGGATCACCACATCCACTGGTATAAGCCCCTGCCACAATCTCCAACAAAAAAAGGAAACCGTGGTCGGAATAATCGAACTCCATATCATACGATATACAGCCTGAATAGTGCTTCTTGTACGAACAAGCTGCCATGCAGACTTAGTAACAAATCTGCCATATGAAGTATCAGTCCATACAATCTGATCATCCACATATGGAGTGATAGGGATGCTCCCTATCTGCTCAGCCATGGTAAGTGGAACGATCTGAATGAGTCTGTCATTATTCCATCCAATATTATCAAAGAAATCGTGCACCTGGATGGAAGAATGTGGTAGCTGCGGGAACTGATCAGCCAAAGTAGTATCGCCCATCCAGCAATCATGCCAAAAAAATATGTGACCCCGCCCTAGCTTCCGTGCAATGTAGGACTCGGCCTGTGGTCCTATAAGCTTTAGCCGTCTCCAAACAGGTGAAGCATAATAAGGAACAGTAACCAGTATCGGATGTGTGCCCTGACAGTACTTACCCCGTAAAAACTGAGCCCAAAGAGATCTCTGAGATCTGAATAGCCACCATAGCTTCAGCGAGAAAGTTGTGAGACACATTCTTTGACACATTATCTAAAGATTTTAAAAAGAAGGAATATCCCACTTATACTCAAACACAAAACACCCTAAGAGATATAAAATGCACTTTAGAATCCATGGAAAGAAACTGTGTTAATTCATAGCATCTTTTCGGAGTTGAGTCAACTTTTTCAATCTCTCGAGTATATAACAAATAGAGAAATTTTGGCAACAAAAAATGAGTATGTTGACTGTATAATAAGGAGCTCACTCAACTTTTTTCTAGGGAACATAAAGCTTACACGAGTTTTGATGAAACAGTTGATGACACTAATAATTATTATCAAAAAAAAAAATTAAACACATTACTACCAAATGACGTTCCACCACACAAATTTGGTCTCAAGAAAAATTGTCCAGTTATGTTGTTAAGAAATTTGGATCCGTCTAATGGCCTAAGCAACAAGAATGGTGTGAAAAAATTTGGTAACCATGTCATACATGCACAAATAACAGTGGGACAACCTGCTAGAAAGCAAGTCCTACTCCATAGGATCCCACTTAGTCCAACAAATTATAAAGGATATCCATTCAAATTTAAGAGAAAGCAATTTTTCCATACGCCTTTGTTTTGCAATGATAATAAATAAAGGTTGAGGACAAACTATACCCCATGTTGGAGTATAGCTACCGCAACATGTCTTATTTCATGGCCAACAATATGTTGCATTTAGAGGTATCAAGACGGGCAGGCCGACCGAACCCGCATCGATCCACCCGCCTCGACCCGAAACCATGGGCTGGCTTGTGAACCGGGCGACCGGTTCATGAGCCAAAGAGGCTGAACCGTGGGCCCAGCCGTTTCAGCCTCTAAACCGCTGGCCCGTTTTTATAATTTAAAAAAAACTGTAGAAACTCGTGAACGTCTCTCTGCTATGGTGTGACAGCCGCAGCTTTTCTGCTGCAAAAGCAGCGGCTGTCTGCCACATTAATTAAAGCAGCAGCAGGCTGCTTTGACAAAGCAGCCTGCTATTGCATTGTTTGCTGACTGCTGCTGCAGTCAACTGCAGCAGCAGACAGCTGTGATAGTGGTAAAAATAAATTAAAAATAAATTAAAAAATGGCGTGTAAGTATAGTCAAATCGGTTATTAATTTTTTTTTAGTAATTTCAAAAATAAAATTAATTTTTATTCATACGGGCCGATCGTGTCAAACTGCGGCCCATATGGGCTCGATCCGTATGGGTCGACGGGTAGGTCGAGCTGTTCAATTTTTGTGGACTGGGTTGACCCGACTCGCAACCCACCTTGGCGCGAGCTTTTTTAAATGTGGACCGTTATCGAGCTTTGTTGGAGGCGGGCCGACCCGGCCTACTTGACCCGGATTGACACATCTAGTTGCACTATCAAAGACACTTCAATGTCTACCACAAAAATCTTAATCAAATCAGACACGCTTAACAAAAAGAGAACATACACAATATTCTTACAAGATTTTACTACTCTAACAAATGTACAATATTATGTAGTCAATCATTACACCATCTCACAATATATTTGTAATTATTAATTTTATTATTCGTAAAATGTAGCCATGGAGATCCTTATTAATACATCATCAATTCCATAAAATTTGATATCAAGGGTTCATCAATCATCAAAGCTCAAATCACTAAAAAGTATTCACTGGGTTCAAGTTATAGTTGGTATTGCCACCATATAAAATTCATATATGATTGTAATTGTACTTCTACGAATGTAAATAAAATAACAATATTCTTCATTATAATATTGAACAATACAATACAACATGTTATCAAGAACCACGTCGTTTCATCTTTATTGTAATTACTACTTTAACATTTTAACTATTAAAAAATAAGAAATAATTTTTTTTAAAATATTAAAAATTGGTAATATTATTCTAAAATCACGTGCAACACATGTGTGCCTAACTAGTAACATATAAAAATGGGATACCACCTCGGTTCCTACCACTTCGCTGCCTCAAGAGCTCCTACATATGATACATAAGCCCATGAAATTCAAAAAAACCTAAAAGAACAAATTCTCGAATTCAACAAAATTTTTTACTTCGAATTCAAATAAAAAATAATAAGAAGGATCGAATTGATGTTTAAAGAACTAAATCAACGAAGTGAAAGTATATCTGTTGACGTTGGAATCTGCACTATCTACGCGTCAACAGATCTCCAGTCAATCCTCTGCCAACCTGTATGTTACTTGTACACTAGGACGACTGTTAGACACTAAGATCACTGGGAAAAAAGGGTTCAGCGATCGTTGGTACTCCGACGATCAAGTCAACTACCGATATATATATATATATATATATATATATATATATATAAGAGATAACAATATACAAAAAATAAAAACAATTGGGTGTGAGAAAGACAAGCAGGCAGAGATTTGAACAGAGTTTAATGGTAGGAATAATGCGTACCTTAGAACAACCAGAGATATTGTATTTATAGCTTCAGAGTTCTAATTAATTTATGAAAATAATCAATTAGATATCTGATTAGATCATCTTTCCTTATGGGATAAGGACAATTGTTGGCAATGCAATCTTCTAGATTTTAGCCTTTATTTGAGTTGATTCCTATTATCACGTTGCCTAATCTTTAAGATATTGATATTTAGTTTTCTTGTGAAAATCTATGTGCCAATTAAATACAATCTTTTTATATCTCTGGTCATTCTGAAATATTATGCTGGTCACAAATTACAAAGGATCTGAAGTTTGGCGAAGCATACTGGATCAACCATGGGAGTCGAGGCTTGTCATGAGCTTTGCTGCACCCCGATTCATGAGTGCTGACATGTTACTGGGCTTATGAGGCTTTTACCTCGCTGGGCTTATGAGACCTTCGCGAGGCCTAACTAGGGCCCCTATTGGACCTTTATGGGGCTTATGGGACTTTTGCTGATGTGGAGGTCTTACTAAAATCTGGTGGTAACAATATCCATTAACAAATTCAATCATATATATACCCATTTCCTATTCAGGCCCTAATCTTAAAAAAAAAAAAAAAAATTGTCAACATACAGTGGTAGTGTCAAACATTTTAAGTTAGTGGGTTCCCAAATAAGGATAGGCTAGGGGGAACCCTTCTCACAGGGGTTGCCCCCGAATTTTTTTTTCTCTCAAACAACAATTATCAAACCAATTTTTATGAGAATCTAATGTTTTTTTTATAAGTCATAATTTTTAAAAAGCTTACAAGAAGTCATTGCACAAAAATATTCAAGATCTAAAACTAGTCAAATTCTTCTTATTCACGTTGGCTTCTGCAAAATTATCCTCCAAAATATGAAGATCTGATACATAAATAAAATTAATTATCACTCAAACTCAAAAGAAAAAAAGAAAAAAAATCAATTGAACACGCTATGTATTAACAAGCAAAGTGCCTTTATTAATTTTGTATTATCATTTGAGGAATTGGCCAATCATTTGTAATTTTGTATTATTAATTTTAGTAAGTTAATAAGTCAAATTGTCTTACATTAAATTGATATTTGGTCAATGGATCAAATTGTCATCCATTAAATTGATATTAGGTCAAAATTAAATTGCATATTAAAAAATTAAAAAACTAAAAAACTAAAAAAAAAATCTCAAAAGTTGGGAGGTCCAGATCCCCCCTGATACCCATTGGCTCCGTGCCTATCAACATACATATTAGTGAATGGTCCTGTTGTGCCGCAATCCCACGTGGAGTATTTGGAGAAAGTCAAGGTCAATGCTAGGAATCCACCACACCCCGTCCGAGACGGTGTCCCTCATGTCCGAGACGGTTCTCCTCACGATCGACGTGGTTAGCTAAAAATAATTGTTCCCCTGACTGAGGCGATTGAGTGTCCAAAAAGTTTTCTCCTGACAAACCCGTCACTCAGCCATGAAAAGACTTACGGGACTGTCTGTCAAGGCAGCTTGTCACAGTCGTAGCCCCTCAGTTTGCAGCTGATAGTGATTTTCTCATTAATGCTAATGACGTGACACCAAAGATGTGACTCAAGAACCCTTCAGATAGAACCACGTATCGCACATCGAAGGAAATCATTCTTGTAGAATTTGCCAATAAATATTAAGCTTATTTCCACAAGAAAGGGATGTTAAAAAAAATTACTCTCACAAGGAATATCTAAGTCCTCTATATTGATTATTCTTCAAGTGTCAAAACCACCTGAGAAATTGTTAGTTATGGGCCCTCTACCTATTATCTCCACCATAGTGTGTTTTTCTTTATCTTTGGTTGCCTACATACCTGATCCGAGGCATATCTGGGCGGTGGGATATACCACGTGGTAGTCCTAGCAAGAGGAGAAATACACGTAGGAAGAGGAGGCTTGAGATTCCAGTTGGCAACTATTTTTGGAGGTCAACAGATTGTGGAGTATTTGGAGAAAGTTAAGGTCAATGCTAGGAATCCACCACTCCCTATCCAAGGCGGTGTTCCTCATGTCCTAGGCAGTTTTCGTCACGACCGGCGCTGTTAGCTAAAAATAAATGTTCTCCTGACTGAGGCGATTGAGTGTCCAGGAAGTTTTCTTTTGACAAACCCGTCACTCGGCCATGAAAAGACTGACGAGACTAACTGTCAAGGCGGCTTGTCACAGTCGTAGTCCCTTAGTTTGCGACTGATAGTGACTTTCTCATTAACGCTAATGACGTGACACCAAAGATGTGACTCAAGAACTCTTCAGATGGAACCACGTGTCACACATCGAAGAGAATCATTCTTGTAGAATTTGCCTATAAATACTAAGCTTATTTCTACAAGAAAGGGATGTTAAAAAATATTACTCTCACAAGGAATATCTAAGTCATCTATATTGATTATTCTTCAAGTGTCAAAACCACCTGGAAAATTGTTAGATATGGGCCCTCTAGCTATTATCTCCACCATAGTGTGTTTTTCTTTATCTTTGGTTGCCTACATACCTGATCCAAGGCATATCTGCGCGGTGGGATATACCACGTGGCAGTCCAAGCAGGAGGAGAAATACACGTAGGAAGAAGAGACTTGGAGTTCCTGTTGGCAGCTATTTTTGGAGGTCAACAGATTGTGGAGTATTTGGGAAAAGTCAAGGTCAATGCTAGGAATCCACCACACCCCGTCCGAGGCGGTTTTTCTCATGACTGACGTGGTTAGCTAAAAATAACTGTTCTCCTGATTGAGGCGATTGAGTGTCTATGAAATTTTCTCCTGACAAACCCGTCACTCAGCCATGAAAAGACTGATGGGACTGTCTGTCAAGGCAGTTTGTCACAGTCGTAGCCCCTTAGTTTGTGGCTGATAGTGACTTTCTCATTAATGCTAATGACGTGACACCAAAGATGTGACTCAAGAACCCTTCAGATGGAACCACGTGTCGCACATCGAAGGGAATCATTCTTATAGAATTTGCCTATAAATGCTAAGCTTATTTCCACAAGAAAGGGATGTTAAAAAATATTACTCTCACAAAGAATATCTAAGTCCTCTATACTGATTATTCTTCAAGTGTCAAAACTACCTGAGAAATTGTTAGTTAGGGGCCCTCTAGCTATTATCTCCACCATAGTGTGTTTTTCTTTATCTTTGGTTGCCTACATACCCGATCCGAGGCATATCTGCGCGGTGGGATATACCACGTGGCAGTCCAAGTATGAGGAGAAATACACGTAGGAAGAGGAGGCTTGGGGTTCCTATTGGCAGCTATTTTTGGAGGTCAACAGATTGTGGAGTATTTGGAAAAAGTCAAGGTCAATGCTAGGAATACACCACACCCCGTCCGAGGCGGTGTCCCTCATGTCCGAGGCGGTTTTCCTCACGACTGACGCGGTTAGCTAAAAATAACTGTTCTCCTAATTGAGACAATTGAGTGTCCAGGAAGTTTTCTCCTGACAAACCCGTCACTCGGCCATGAAAAGACTGACAGGACTGCCTGTCAAGGAGGCTTGTCACAATCGTAGCCCCTTAGTTTGCAGTTGATAGTGACTTCTTCATTAACGCTAATGACGTGACTCCAAAGATGTGACTCAAGAACCTTTCAGATGGAACCACGTGTTACACATCGAAGAAAATCATTCTTGTAGAATTTACCTATAAATGCTAAGCTTATTTCCACAAGAAAGGGATGTTAAAAAATATTACTCTCACAAGGAATATCTAAGTCCTCTATACTGATTATTCTTCAAGTGTCAAAACCACCTGGAAATTTGTTAGTTAGGGGCCCTCTAGCTATTATCTCCACCATAGTGTGTTTTTCTTTATCTTTGGTTGCCTACATACCCGATCCGAGGCATATCTGCACGGTGGAATATACCACGTGGCAGTCCAAGTAAGAGGAGAAATATACGTAGGAAGAGGAGGCTTGGAGTTCTTGTTGGCAGCCATTTTTGGAGGTCAACAGATTGGCGCCGTCTATGGGAAACGTAACTAAAAGCTTTAGCTTCCTTGAACAAAGGAATCTCCCTGAACAAGGGATCAACCGGCCCACAAAATGAGCAGAAGCAACGAAGATGAAACCCCAAGGAGAACTAGGCCCGCGACGGATGGAGAAACCGTGGCAGGAGCAAGGGTTGAAGAAGCTCCTCGGAGGAGGCGTAGAAGGAGGCCTCCCACCAATCTTAAGCGAGAAATGAGAACAATGGCCGCCAGCGTGAGGCAGCTGGCCCAACACCACACTCAAACGCAAGGATATATCCAAATGATGCAGGTGCGAGGTGAGAACCGTCCTCATGAGTTTGACCCAGATAATCCAGAGGAAGAGCTAAAAGTTGACAGCAGACACCCCTGTGATCCGCAAGTTAAGAGAGAAGCATCTCACGCTAGGACAAACGGGGGAGGGACCAACGCCCCAGCAGCAGACATGAGGCCCCAACCAACGATGTCCGCCAACGTATTCGAAAGATTAGGCAAACAGGGGAGCAGAAAGTGGCCTCAAGAGAATCTGCCAATGATAGAACAGCCTTAGAGTCCTCCTAGAAATAGGCGGGAAAGGAGAGCAAGGGAGGCGGAAGCTAGGGGAGAATCTAACTACCAGCCCTACTTACCTCAGCAAACCATGCAACCGTAGCCCCAAGGTTATGGAAACGAACAGCAGGCTCAGCGTCTCCCACAATTTTCTCTGGAGGTAAACGTCGAGGAAGAATATCCAAGGCCAGCGAGATCATTTGAAATAGACAACGATGACGAGAACCTCCTATTTTTTACTGGAATCAGGAACGCGTCTATCCCCCATGAGTTTTGTGTGCCCAAGATTGTCCCTTACACGGGCAGGGGAGATCCCTTGGACTACGTGAACACGTATAAGACAGAAATGAGTCTCCGATGAGCTACTCCTGCCTTGAAGTGCAGAGCTTTTCACCTTACCTTGTCAGAAGGAGCGAAGCGATGGTATAATAAACTAGTTGCTGGAAGCATTTCTAGTTGGCCAGAGCTGAAAAAGACGTTCATCAATTACTTCTCGTCACAAAAACCTACCTCGGCCCTGGTCCAACGCCTCCATGACGTAAGGCAAACTCCAAATGAGCCACTACAGAGCTACCTGGGCCGCTTCAACGAAGAAATGCTATTCTATGAAAGAATAACTGATGCCGAGGCCTTGTCCGCTCTAAAGGTTGGGCTAGACATGAACTTTCCATTTTGGAGGGATGTTCGCAACAAAAACTCGGCGACCTTTGACCAGCTGGTGGAGATGATCACCGAAGAGATAACCAATAAGAACATGATCCTTCACAGGAATCGAGGTAGGTTGGGAACCAACCCTGCGTCAAGGGCCGGATATGTCCAAAGTCACGGCAGACCCCTTCCTCAACAGAATCTGCGTAAAAGAAACTACTTGTTCCACCCAAATGTTGGAATGAGTTATATGGCCTCTGCACAAGAGGGCCTACTCCCTCTTTACACTTTTCCAGTAGCGCCGGGATTGGAAGCTGGGCTTTATAATTACGGTATGTTCCCGTCCACATATTACGAAGTGGGAACCAGTGCACCCTCGATAATTCCTCCTCCTCAAGTGGCCTTCGCAAAATATTGCTGCATCCACCGAAGTTATGGACATAGCACAGATGAATGTTGCGAAGTGGAAGATCTGGCTAATAGAAGGTAGCCAATCCAGGGCAAAGACGTGGGATGAATCCCAGGCATGAAGATCAACACCCGATGAGAGAGCGTCGACCGCCATTCTAAGACAGGTTCTCTTAGCAATGGGATAGGAGGTCTTTGGGCCAAGAACCATGAAGGAGGCGTAATTCGAGAAGCTCAGCCAGACAGCCTCAACTGGAAAACATCCTAGAGTCCTGCCTAATCAAGGGTCCCGAAAAGGCCCCTATTCGGGAGATAGACACCATTTACGGAGGCCCTTATATTGGAGGCCAAACCAGGAACGCCCAGAAGAGTTACGCTAAAGAGGCCGAAGGGATTCAAATGACCAATTGGCTCATCAACAACTTGCCATTAGGATTAAAAAAGGTAGACCCTATCACCTTCACCACAGAAGACATGAAGGGTGTGCACTACCCCCACTTAGATGCCCTTGTAGTAAGGGCAGTTGTGGCTCAAAACGGGCTAGGACGAATTCTTGTAGATAATGGCAGCTCTGTCAATGTCATTTTTTAAGTACATATGAGCAGATGAACATGGATATCCCGTTGGAGCCATCGACCGAGCCTCTCTACGGATTCATTGGCGATTGTGTAACCCCGAAAGGGATAGTGCGCCTCGTCGTTACTATGGGCGAAGAGCCTCTCTCTACCCATACCTTTATGGAATTCTTGGTAGTAGATAGAAGATCAGCCTACCATGGAGTCCTAAGCCGACTAGTCCTGAAAGAACTTTGGGCCATAACATCAGTTCACCGCCTCTGTATGAAATTTCCAACCGATGGAGCAATGGTGACCGTAAGAGGCAACCAGTTGGAGACTAGGAAGTGTTACAGAAATGCCCTTAGAAAAGCAGAGAAAAAGGAGATAAATATGGCGTATCTAGATGTGGAAATGACCGATGCCTCGGAAGAGGCACCGGGGATACAACAATGGAAGAAGCAAATTTCCCCGAAGACATAGACCCAAGGGTGACAGGGTCTGACTCCCAGTCTTCACCTGTCGAGGAGCTGGAAAGTTTCGTAGTAGATCCTGATGACCCTACTAGAAGGCTCCAAATAGGAAAGGATCTCTCCGAGGAGTTCAAAAGAGGCCTGAAAATGTTTCTCAGCTGCAACCTAGATGTTTTTGCATGGAAACACGAGGATATGATTGGGATAGACCCGAAGATAAGTTGCCACAATCTCAACTTCGATCCTAAATTTCTGTCCCACCGACAAAGGCGAAGGCCCTTGAATCTGGAGAAGTACGAGGCCTTGAAAAAAGAGCTAGGAAAGCTCTTGCAAAGCAGCTTCATCTGGGAAGCCCGTTACCCTAAGTGGGTCTCCAATCTGGTACTGGTTAAAAAGACAAGAGGAAAAATGAGAATATGCATAGATTTCTCCAACCTCAACCAGGCTTGTCCTAAGGACAGTTTTCCGCTACCTCGAACTGATCAGCTGGTGGATTCCACCTCTGGGCATGAACTCATGACCTTCATGGATGCATACTCGGGCTATAACCAGATCTCCATGTACTCACCAGAGGAGGAGCACACATCGTTTGTAATAGACAGAGGACTTTATTGCTACAAAGTCATGCCTTTTGGATTGAAAAACGCCGGGGCAACCTACCAAAGGCTCGTCAACAAAATGTTTGCTGATTAGCTTAGTTCAACCATGGAAGTCTACGTAGATGATATGCTGGTTAAAAGTTTGAAAGCTGAAAATCACGTGTAGCACCTGGAAAAGACTTTTCAGACCCTCCAAACTTACAAGTCAACCCCCTGAAATGTGTCTTCGGGGTTGCCTCTGGAAAGTTCCTAGGTTACATGGTGAACCAGAGAGGGATCGAGGCCAACCCAGAGAAAATTAAGGCATTAATATAAATGAAATCGCCTAGGAAGCCCAAAGAAGTGCAATGCCTCATCGGAAGAATGGCAGCCCTTAGTCGATTTGTATCAAAAGCTACAGATAAGTGCTTTCATTTCTTTAAAGTCTTAAAAAGGAGGTAACCGATTTGAATGGACTGAGGAATACGAGGCCGCATTCTGGGCCTTAAATGAGCACCTTGGCCAAGCTCCCTACTGTCAAAACCTATATTGGGAGGAACGTTGTTGCTCTATTTAGCTGTATCCACCGAGTCAATAAGCTCGATCCTTGTTAGGGAGGATGAACACCAGCTACCTGTTTACTACGTAAGTAAGGCTCTTCTGGGAGCGGAGACGCGCTACCCAGACATGGAGAAGTTGGCATTATCACGCATCACCACTTCCAAGAAACTTAGGCCATACTTCTTGGCCCATAGCATCCACGACCTGACTAACTTCCCTCTGAGGCAGGTGATGTAGAAACCCAACACCTCAGAGAGGCTATTGAAATAGGCCATCGAGCTGAGTCAGTTCGACATTGTTTTTAAACCCAGGATGTCCATCAAAGGACAAGCCCTCGCAGATTTCGTGGCATAATTTTCTAGTACATCCAAAATTGACACCCCGATGGTATCCGTGGAACCTCCGACCTGGTGTCTTTTCATGGATAGTTCCTCGAGAAATATGGGTTCTGGCGTCGGAGTAGTACTCACCAGTCCCGAAGGCCATAGACTGAACTGCACAATCCAGTTCGACTTTAAAGCCTCGAACAATGTTGCAGAGGAGTACGAGGCCCTGCTATCTAGCATTCGCCTAGCCAAAGAGATGAAAGTACAGAGGCTCTCTGTGGCCAGCGACTCCCAACTAGTAGTAAGCCAAGTGAATGAGAGCTTTGTCACTAAAAAAATATAGCTTCCTATCTAAAACTGGTAAGGAACCTCATCCATTGCTTCGTAAAGTTCGAGCTGGTCCAAGTGCCAAGGGCAGATAATGCCAACGCAGATGCACTTTCCAAGCTAGCAAACAGCAAAGACTCGGAGCTTCTTAAGTTGGTTCCCATCGAACACCTCAGCAAGCCGTCTATAGAAGCCATCACGGAAGTAATGTGGATCGGTGAGACCTCCACATGGATGGATCTCATCCTTGCATTTTTAAAAGACCAAACACTCTCCACAGATAAAGAGGAAGCCAGAAAGCTGAGAAGGAGGGTGGCACACTTTATACTGTCTGACGATGTCCTCTACAAACGAGGCTATTCCATACCACTCTTCAGGTGTATGGGAATGAATGAAGCAGATTACATCCTCAGAGAAGTCCACAAGAGAATATGTGGCAATCACACCAGGGGTTTGTCCTTGGCCCAAAAAATCCTCAAACAGGGATACTTCTGGCCCTTGTTAAAGAAAGATTCTTTGCATCACGTAAGGAGATGTGACAAGTGTCAGCGCTTCGCTACAATACCGCGCCAGTCCCATCAAGAACTTACAACAATATCTAGCCCTTGGCCCTTTGCCAAGTGGGGAATAGATTTCATAGGCCCCATGCCTAGGGGAAGGGGCAACGCATGCCACACCTTAGTCGCCATTGACTATTTTACAAAATGGGTCGAGGCAAAGCTAATGGCAAAAATCACCGAGGCCAACACCTCCAAATTCATATGGAAGAATATCATATGTCGATTCGAGATGCCTCACTCTCTGGTTTCTGATAATGGAAGGCAGTTCGACAACAAGAAAATCAGGAACCTATGCGAAGAGCTGGGGATTGCTAAACACTTTTCTAGTCCCCATCACCCTCAAGCCAACGGTCAGGTGGAAGATACTAACAAAACTATCAAATATACTCTTAAGCACAAGCTGGAGGTGTCAAATGGGGCATGGGTCGATGAACTCTCGTACGTCATCTAGGCGATCAGGACCACAGCCAAAACGCCAACATGAGAGACCTCCTTTTCAATGGCATACAGGTCCGAGGCTGTAAGCCTAGTAGAAGTTGGCGTGCCATCTCCTCGCCGACTGCTCTTCAATGAAGCTAACAACGATGACCTCATGAAGGCTAGCCTGGACCTCCTACAAGAACGAAGGGACGGTTCCCAAGTAAAGCTAACCTCTTACCAAAGAAAAATGATTCGGTATTTCAACAAGAAAGTCAAGAGGCGGTCCTTTCACATCGGTGATCTAATATTGAGGAGAGTGTTCACCTCCTCCAAAAAACCAGGAGTCGGGACCCTAGGCCCCAATTGGGAAGGACCTTACCGGATCACGAAGGAAGTACGTCCAGGCACATACTGTATTGAAGACTTGGGTGCTAAGCAACAGCCTCACCCATGGAACGTCGAGCATCTACGCTGATATTACCAATAGGTCAGAAAAGAGGTTTGTCATGTTTGACTTCGGATATATCTCATGTTCAAACGACTCGGTTGTACTTGGCAAATCTTTTATTTAATATGTTTTCAAGTCATTTGTTTTAAAGTATAACTTCAGGGTGACGCGTTTGCGATAGAACAAAAACCATATTTATATGGCCTAAGCGAGGCTCACCGTTTGTATGAGATGCGTAAATACTTAGAAATATTTTTCACAATTAATGCACAGCAAAGTAATATGCTTCGAAGGTAAAGTTCATTATAAAAAGTTCAATCTATTACAAAAACCTTAATTGTCCTCCTCACCCTCAACATCGGGTGGGAGACATCTAGCTTCTAAGAACTTAACATCAAAGTCTAGATGTTCGGTTCTAAGCGCGGTTAGGACTTCCTGGTGCCCGACTCTGGCAAAGTAATCAGAAAAATTGGTATAGGCATCAGTGTTGTGGAAGTTGGCAACAAAATCCACCTCAGCACTCCTTCAACTTCATCCCTAACTCTTCCAACTTAGCCGACACTTCATTCTCTTTTGCCTCGGAGGCCTTAGATTCATCCTTCAAACTCTTCACCTCGGATTTGAGAGCCTCATTCTCTTCGCGTAGACAAGACATCTCCGCTATGAGGGAAGTGTTTTCGGCCTTCAACTTTGTCCTCTCTTCATTGGCCACTCCAAGGGCTTCGGCAGCTACTGCCTGGGCAACATTGGCATTATCCAACTTCTTTGTCAGCAGCAAGACATTGGAGTCAAACTCCTTCAAATCGGCTTGGAGTTGTTCGTAGGCTGTGCGCATGCTCTCCAACGCCGCTTGAAGGCCGTCCATTGCCTCCTTATGTTCTTCTGACTTAGAAGATTCAGCCTTCCATTTCTTATACTGCTCCAACCTTTACCAAAACTGGCCTAGGGCCTGCATCTGCACCCCAGCTGTCCTCACGACCGCTACGAGGCTAGCCTCCATCATGTCATCCACCTCTCTGTTGGAGGCAAAATCCCCCCACTGGGGAGTGAAGTATTTTTTGAAGGCCTGAGCCTCCAAGGCAGGATAGAGGGTGAGGCCACTAACGGCATCGTCAGGAAGACGCACACCAGAAGCCCCAATAAGGTCACGAAGTTTTTTCTTCGAATCATAATGGGCATTCCCCGTCTGAGGCTTTGTAGAAGGAGCATCCAACACCACTTCTCCAGATGGTGTGACAGTAAGCGTCTTCTGAGTAGGGGGATGATTACATAGGACGTCGTCCTCAATCTCAATCACCTTCTTCCTCAAATCAGTAGGAAGTCCTGCACTCGTTGGCTTAGCCCTTGGACGCTCGCAGGCGGATAATTTTCTCTTTTTGATCAGAGGCACCTCTTTCTCAGCTGTCTCAGCCATGCCAGCTTTCTCAGCCTCTTCTCGAGCCGCCTCCCGACTGACCTCTTTTATAGCCTTCTTTTGTCGGCCATCCTTCGAAGAGCCAGGTGCTAAATGCCTCGGCCTACTGCTCGCCAGTTTCGCCAGAGACGGCCTCGGGTGTTTGCCTTGTTCAATGTCGACTATCAAAAAAAGGGAGAGAAGAGAACATTAGAAGGGTTGCGGCCGAAGGCTACCAAACCCAGGCAAAGTCGCTTACCTCTAGAAGCCATTAATCTGAGCTCGATCAGAAAGCGATGCCTATTCAGAAAAAAATCGTGCCTCCTATTTATCGAAATAGTCTGGTATATGGAGCGGAGCACGACCAACTGCTCAGAACTCAACTCGCACCGGGGAAGAGCGTCTACAAAAAAGAGATGAACGTAAGTAAGCCGAAAAATCTTGGAAAACCATATCGCACCACCTCTCCTGCCATCCTACTCACTGGATATTCCGTAAACACTGGGAACATCCATGTCGGGCTCCAAATCGTCGACCACCCTCTGCCAATTGTCCTTTACCCAGAACCAGGACTCCTTCCACTGCTTGATGGAGGAGGGACATTCAATGACGAGTGGTTTATGGGTCCCCCACGAATAGAAATAGTACCACCCTGGCTCCTCCTCTTTGCCTTTCTTCTTTGGCATCTTTTTAGGTTGATACACAGTCAGGAAGACGTGTAAGGGCATTTCCAAACCAAACGAATGCTGAAACTACAGGTACAAGCCCCCCACCATCTGGCTCCACCCGTTTGGAGATACCTGGGTAGGAGCTAACCCATACGCCCTCAGGATCCTCTAAAAAAAGGGGTGTAAAGAGAGCCGCAGACCAACAACAAATGAATGAAGATGCAATGCAGTGCATTCTCTCCTCGGAAAGCAGGCCCTTTCATTTGGTCCTGGGAGAATTAACTCAACGTCACTAGGAACCCCATATGCCCCCTTAAAGAGACCAAGTCCGACTCCAGCATTATCGATGGAACATCCATTGCTGTCCATCTGATGGGAGCGACGTCGAAGAGATTTCCACTATGGGTCGGCATCGAAGTCAACGTGATAGCCAGCACCTAGCTTGTGGAGGTGTCCACTCCTCGAATAGGCATCACATCGGCCATAAATGAAGATACGGAGGGTGATGCTTCAGCCTTGCATTGTCCAAAATCCTCTCTCTCAACAGGGTTCGAAGACATTACTAGACACAAGAAAAGGATAAATCAAAAAGGATTTAGGGAAGATGTTTACCTAACACTAGCCCTTAGACGGGAATGTTGCCAGAGAATTAAACGCCGGATAAGAATCGCCTGTATAATGGGGGTTCTCAAAATTCTTCACAAAGAATCTCTCTCAAAATGTCACGCAAGAAGTAAAGTTTACAGTTGTATATAGACAACTGATGGTAAATGACCACCGTCGGATCTCATCAAGATCCATCCACACCGTACAAACTTCTGAAAACATCCAAGCCCTTCAATTCCAAACAATACCAATGGTCATGCAAGGTAAGGGCCGCGATACCTGCGTGGTACTCACGAGCACGTGACTCATTACCTCCTTGGCAAACTCAAAGCCTCCAAAATTAATTGCAGAAATCATCATTACATGTAGTTGTCCTTTCATCGGGTCTAAAGAGACATGCGACAGGAATTCCAATCATCACGTTCCCCGTAGACACGCCATTACTGCTCGAACAGGCTGCTTCTTTCGTTCAGGCCTCCCCCAACTTGGGACTCGGCTATGCAGCCTCTCCCAACGTGGAACTTGGCTATTCAGGCCTTTCCCAACTTGGGACTTAGCTATGCAGCCTCTCTCAGTGTGGGACTCGGTTATTCAAGCCCCTCCCAACTTGGGACTCGGCTATTCAGACCTCTTCCAACTTGGGACTCGGCTATGCAGCCTCTCCCAACGTGGGACTTGACTATTCAGGCCTCTCCCAACTTGGGACTCGACTATTCTGCCTCCCCCAACTTGGGACTCCGTTATTCAGGCCTCTCCCAACTTGGGACTCAACTATTCAGCCAACTTCAACTTAGGACTCGGCCATGCAGGCTCTCCCAACGTGGGATTCAGCTATTCAGGCCTCTCCTAACTTGGGACTCGGCTATGCAGGCTCTCCCAATGTGGGACTCGGCAATTCAGCCCTCCATCTCCAAGCTCAATGTCTCACACAAATGAGAAGGGTCTTGATCTTGTGGGACTAACTAATTGTCTTTCAAGTTCACCACCTCTGTACCAAGTCCAGCACCCCTCATAAATAATGGGGCCTGGACTTGGGGGACTATTGTTGCGCCCCAATCCCACGTGGAGTATTTGAGGAAAGTCAAGGTCAATGCTAGGAATCCACCACACCCCGTCCGAGGCAGTGTCCCTCATGTCCGAGGCAGTTTTCCTCACGACCGACGCAGTTAGCTAAAAATAACTGTTCTCCTGACTAAGGCAATTGATTGTCCAGGAAGTTTTCTCCTGACAAACTCGTCACTCGGCCATGAAAAGACTGACGAGACTGCATGTCAAGGTGACTTGTCACAGTCGTAGCCCCTTAGTTTGCAGCTGATAGTGACTTCCTCATTAATGCTAATGACGTGACACCAAAGATGTGATCTAAGAACCCTTCAGATAGAACCACGTGTCGCACATCGAAGTGAATCATTCTTGTAGAATTTGTCTATAAATACTAAGCTTATTTCTACAAGAAAGAGATGTTAAAAAATATTACTTTCACAAGGAATATCTAAGTCTTCTATACTGATTATTCTTCAAGTGTCAAAACCACCTGGAAAATTGTTAGTTAAGAGCCCTCTAGCTATTATCTCCACCATATTGTGTTTTTCTTTATCTTTGGTTGCCTACATACCCGATCCGAGGCATATCTGCGCGGTGGGATATACCACGTGGCAGTCCAAGATGGAGGAGAAATACACGTAAGAAGAGGAGGTTTGGGGTTTCTGTTGGCAGCTATTTTTGGAGGACAACAGATCCAATTCCATTAAAATGGTTAGGCGAGCACTCGACACCATCCAAGATGATACTTCCTCTATCCTCGTAATCTATCATCGTAAGTTTTGAGGTATCGAAGATAAAGTAGAGTCTAGCATTTGAAGATATGACATATATAATCTCGAGTAAATAATTAATGCCCTTAGCTCTACGATATTAAGTCATTAAATATAATGCAACATGTGCGTCCCTCGTGCTCTAGACTAGTTGTCTAAAAAAAGTTAATTTATCGATTAAATTTTTAACATTAAATTAAGTTATAAAATTATAAAAATTAAATATTTTTTTCAAGTACGAACTCATATCCAGTTAGTAATTTTACAAACATATATATTTTAATAAATTTAATTTATCGACAAAATTTTTGTGAATAAATAAAGTAATTAAAATATAAAAATTATATACTAGCAGAAAATTCTGTTGAAAATAAAATAACAGTTTAAAAAAAATAACTTATCAATCAATAATATTCTAAATAAAGAAATATGTAAACTTATCCGCGACCACGTATAAAAAAATAAAAATATATATAGAAATAATAAACTTACCGTCAATTATTAGCTACTAAAGCGTTATCGATGATTGTCGACAATATTTTCGATAATTACCAATGAAGTGCGTCATCAGTCACCAATGATATTATTATGAGTATTTACGTCCGAGTCATTAACAGATATTAATTCCTGTCAAAGTCATCAATGATTATTCAGCATAATGATTTTGCTTAAAGTTTCAAGTTATTTGAGTCAGCTCTAGTCAAATCAAGCTAGACTCATCCATATTAAAAAAATTCAAGGCCTGACATGTGTCGTGACAGGAGGCGAAAACTACTAAGGAGATGAAATGCAAATCGTTACTCAATTCTAGTCAAGTTAGAATAGAGCTCTGAGAGTAAATATACGTCCTTACTCTTCAATATATTTTATTACTTGTCTTTGTTCTTCTTTTTTTAATTTTTTTTAAAAAAATAATAATAATAATTCTAGTGGGCTAACCATAGTACAACTGTGGCGGCTTGTTACAAATATCAAATATGTGATCTGTATCTCTAGTCATTTTCTCATCTTTCGTCGTGATGTGATAATTCCACGATGAATAAATGTTGAAAAGTAGAAAATTGAAAAGCTCCTCCCATGTCTATCTTGTCATTTCACATTCATTCATATAGGAAATAATTCTCCTTACTTTACGAAACAAACACCTGTATCAAATCATTGGATTCTGCAAGACTATCAGAAATGGCATCAATTGAAGAAATAAATTATGGAGCTCCAGATACTCACGACTGTGTGATCAAATTGGTCAGTTCAACTTTAACCTTTTCTACGCATACTGCCCTTTTTTCGTCAAAATTGGATAACAATTAAAGAAGGCAATACTAGGTATTTGTTGGTTTAAAGTTGAGTTTGGTGTTAAATTGCAGAGATTGAACCCTAAAAGGCTCAAGGAAAAAGTGATAATTGGCTGTGGAGCTGGGTTTGGAGGTGATAGACCATTAGCAGCATTGAAATTGCTTCAGAGAGTGGAAGAATTAGACTATTTAGTACTCGAGTGCTTAGCGGAACGAACCCTTGCCGAGCGTTACCATGCAATGAAGTCCGGTGGCAAGGGCTATGATCCTCGTAGTATGTTAATTTTCGACTATGTGTATTTGAATGGTTCATTATGTTTATCATACACGCCTAATTCGCTAGATGGAGATTGGTTTAATTTCTGGTGGAACAGGGCGATAAATTTAGCAAAGTAGTATATTTTTTCTTTGCCACGTTTGTCTTCTATATATGGGTACTTGTATGGAAAAAAAAATATAAGGTGGTTTTTCAAAATGTAATTAGACTCTTGTTAGATAAGAAATATTCCACCGTGCACAGTAGCATCTCATTGGGTTTTGTACTCGAGTATTTTGTATATCTGTTGTTTCCCTGAATTTTATTTTTAGCTAATTGAGCAAATTGAATATATTATAGCAGAAACATGCATTATATTTCTGCAGTTTGAGTTTGGTTCAACGTATTGCACTAAGTTAGTGACATGATTTTCATCGCTATTTTGCTGATAGTCGTCAATTATTATGCAGTTTCAGAGTGGATGCAGTTGCTTCTACCTCTGGCTGTGAAAAGAGGAGTGTGTATTATTACCAATATGGGTGCAAGTAAGTATTAAGCAGTTTAACTATAATTTTCCATATGATGGAAGCACTCTTGTGCTTCTATTTTTAGTATTTTTTTGAGTCTTCTTTGCTTGTCTAAAACATTCATTTTTACATTTGCAATTCATGGGAAGTGAGTCCTCTTGGTGCCCAGGAAGAGGTTTTACAAATCGCAAGCAGATTGGGAATGAGTATAACCGTTGGTCTGGCTCATCAATCTTCTGTTTCAGGAACGGGTATTCTTTGACATCTAAAACCATAAACTATCCTATTTTAACGAAAATAGACCTTGAGATTCTAACAACATTTTCCTTTATCTGTTCACAACCAGGACTGGATGATCACCTGAAACACATTGACGGTGTAAGATTTTGGCCATCTTTATTGTATCTGTGAGTAGCATATTGCATTATTGTACAGTTCTTTGATGTTTCGAAATGTGTATCATTCCTTCACTGACTGGTATATCCAGTTTAAACTCATAAACTACTCGTAGTTGGGGGATAAACATTGTAGATTTGACTTAAATGGTTAATATTCTCCTTATGGGAAATGCATTTCCTTTTACAACTTCGCTAAAAATGTGCCTCCTTCTTTAGGTAGATTGGTTGTTATCTTTTTGCTTATCAGTGCAGGATGTTAGTGTGTATCTGGGAGCAGCTCCTATTGTTGAATGTCTGGAGAGGTATACACCAAATGTTATTATCACTTCTCGGGTTGCAGATGCTTCTTTATTCTTAGGCCCGATGGTATGAACTTAGATTGTACTTTTTGCTGCTATATATTCATTGCCATCTCTACATTTACTATTCAACCAAATTTTTTTGGGTCCAGTGTAATGTGCCATGTAATAGGGGCCCACCCTCCCAGAATCGTTTCCCATGAGAATTGATTTCTGGGTTAACACAATGATGAAGGTCTTTTGGTGTGATTAGGTATATGAACTGGGATGGAACTGGGATGAGTTGCAGCTGCTAGCACAAGGTTCACTGGCTGGCCACCTGCTGGAATGTGGTTGTCAACTCACGGGGGGATATTATATGCATCCAGGTGACCTTTTACTTTAGCCTCATATAGTGGTGCAGCTTCAACAATAAATATTGAATTGCAGAATTTAATATTTTCATCACCTACATGATTACTTCGTGAAAGATTTGTGTATATGTTGTCTAGCTGATAAACACCGGAACATGTCTTTCCAAGATCTCCTCGATTTGTCTCTTCCTTTTGCCGAAATTACTTTTGATGGGACAGTACATGTAGCAAAGGCGGAAGGCACCGCTGGGGTTCTGAATTTCAGCACTTGTGCTGAACAACTTCTTTATGAAGTTGGGGATCCTAGTTCTTATATAACCCCTGATGTGGTAAGTTTTGGTGGCAAATATTATACACCAGTAATATCTGTCAGTTTGGAGAAAGAAGGAGTGATAAGATTGATTCAGGAAGTTGAAACAATTTGTACTATTGGCAGGTTATAGACATTCGGGATGTTAAATTTCAACCTTTATCAAATAATAAAGTTCATTGCACTGGAGCAAAGCCATCTCCTCAATCATTACCTCAAAAATTGTTGGTGCTGAGTTCAAAGGTACCTCCCCCACTCTTGTCAATCAAATTGGCAGTCTCATAGGCACACATTAATTTTACTAATCAAACTCTGAAATATTTCATGATTTTAAGTTACTTATTCTTCTACTCCCAATGTATTTCTTCAAATTTCTGTGAATACAGCAGTATGTTCACCTTTTCTTTTGGGCCAAGTAGAGTAGCCTTATTGGGAATAAGGCTTAGTTTGTTACTAGATTGTTCAGCTGAATAGATATCCTATATATGGAATAGGACTATAACTCTCTATCCTCTGTTTTATCTTGTTAAATGATGTCTTATAGTTAAACAGAAGGAAAGGTGGTTTCCTTTGTATCTTATGTCCTAGTTTTCTGTTTCACAGGACAGTGGGTGGAAAGGTTGGGGAGAGATATCCTATGGGGGATATGAATCTGTAAAACGTGCTCAAGCTGCTGAATTTTTGGTAAAATTTACTTATCTTTATCATTCACATTCTTTTCGTTCTGAACACGATAAATATTATGCCCCTGCTTACATGATTCATGTATTTATTGACCCTCCGGCATGTTGAAAAGGCAAAGCAATTATTTTATCTGATTTCTGTTGGCTGAAAATCTCTGAAAAAATCTGGTATATAAACTGCCACCTGTATAATAGTAACATTATTCTATCATATTAGGTAAGGGCATGGATGGAAGAAATGTACCCTGGTACAAGCAACCATATAATTTCCTACATTATTGGTCTGGATAGTCTAAAGGCAGTGAGCAGGGACAATAAATTGCCGAGGGCTGGTGAAGATATTAGATTACGGATGGATGGCTTGTTTGAACAAGAGAAACATGCAATCCAATTCACCAAAGAATTCACTGCTCTATATACAAATGGTCCTGCTGGTGGCGGTGGCATCAGGTCTATTTATTTTGTTTTCTTTCTTTCTTTCCTTTGTTTTGGATACCATCAGGTTCTTTTCTTATCACTGCTATTACACATCTGCATATAATGAACATACAGCACACTACAGATATAAAGCTGTGTATATGTCCATATCCTTGAAAGTCATTACAAGAGCATTGATTTATAAGTGAACAATTTCATTTAGAAGTCTCTAAAAGATCAAAATTTCTGTCTTTACTTTGACACGCCAATCAATAGTGCTTTAATTGTTTGAACATTGTGCGAGAACTTGTTGAGAGGCTGAAGTACACGAGGACTAGGACTTGAGCTATGTATATTTATCCTGAGCACCAATAATATTTGTTGTACCACCTCATCTTAGAAGCTCAAGTTGTTACATAGGGGACACGTATTTATTTAAATGTTCTCTTCAGCACGCCACCTTATGTGCACACTTGATTCTTAAAGGCACGATACATGACAAATTTTCATAAATGAGTGGCGGCAAGACTTACACGCAGATCTTTTGCTTGGCTCTATTCCATGTTAAACTACTTCATCTTAATAGCTTAACATATTAGAGAGGGGACACTCGTATTTATTTACATGTTTTTGTCAACAAAATGTTGATGAGGCATTTAAGCCTAAAAGGATCTGCAGATGCTAAGATATACCACACATCTCAATTACTCATTGTTCCATCGATCTATTGTTTATGATGATTTCTCTTTTGATTCAAGATGGTGATGCAATGTGTATGCTAAAACACATTTTAAAATATTTTCTGATGGAACCATTTCGCTTCGGTTATAAGCTTTCCTATCTGAGAAATTCAAACTAATCAGAATAAAGTGACGTAGAAATATGGTATGGTTAATGGAAATGCAACTCAATCACTCAGCGTGTTTCCTTTGAATTGACAATTGGTTCTTTACTCAGAAACACAACTGCCTACTTCACGTTCTAATGACTTGATATTCGATGTGTTTCTGAACGGAAGCTTCATGATCAACCAGTGTTCTGATAGAATTTTGTCAGACATTGTAAATTTGGATCTAAATCTTCCGCTGCAACTGTTTAGACTGTCACTCTTCCATATCTGCACAGAATATGTGGCAGCATCCATGGTTTTTTATATTGCGTGGACGCTTTGGTTTATCATTGCTATAACTTTTCTTTTTCTTTTGATGCTGTCATTATTGTTAGTTATTCCATAATTGAAGCTCTAGAATGCCTGTTACTCGGATTCTATGTTCTTCTCGCTGTAAGCATTTATTTATTTCATGCGGGCAGAAAATGAACTAGATTTTCTGAGGAATCCAGCCCGTACCTCGGTGAAATTCATGACCGTGAGAGCTTTATCCTTTTGCATGATCCTATTTATTCTCCACCATCTGGCTGCTGAGCTGCTGAAGGAAACTCTTATTATACGATTTGTTTTACCCTAAATTGAGAATTTTGTTTCTTAGACATCTGTTCATTAATTTATTAGTGCTGTTAATGCTTTAATATATATATATATATATTTCTTAATGCAGCACTGGACACAAGAAAGAGATTTTTCTGGAAAAAGGATTGGTACCTCTCTCTCTCTCTCTCTCTCTCTCTTCGTGTCCTCTGTGTGTTTGCACAGTGGTTTAGGGGTTGCGTGTAAAATGCGTAACTGTGTTGGAAGAGAATGTGGAGCCACAATAAATCGAGCACTCACAAGAACACTCTTAAAGAGAACAAGTTCACTCTTGAATAAATCAATTTTGTCCCAACTTATTTTGTCTTACAATTTCTTGAATACAAAAGTAAGTTCCTATTTATACTTATATATTAGGAACATTTTATTTAATGTATATACTTCAATCCTACATCTAATACATGTATATATGATTATATGTATTATTGAATTCTAGATCTATTACATTTAGTATGTATCCGTGAACTGTACTTATTGAATGGATTCATGTTTCTTCTTTCAGATTCAATGGTAGGTAATTATGTGAATTACTATTACTAAGGAATCTTCTTCTAAGATTCATATTCTTAAGTGTAAATTGATACCACTTTGTTAAAAATTAATGTGTTGTTACTTCTGAAAGTAGTCCTCTTTACCTCCTTCCACTTCTCACTGGATTAGTACGTAGTTCTTTCAATGTATCGCACCAATCAATCTTGGGTTATTACACTTTACCCTCTATCTTTTGCATTGATTGCAAATAACCCGCCTTAGCTGGAACAGAAGTGCATCTCTTTTATAACTTTAAGCATATATACATGATCTTGTTGAATAGGCTTTGTATGGGGAAGTTGTGGACATCTCTAGTGCATTTAGAATTCCATCAGCCTGCAAACGTGGTCTGATCACACGATCTTAGTTGCTCTAAATATAATCTCGTTAAGTCTTGGTGAACTATCTTCTGTTTTAGTATTATTAATTGATTCATCAAATTAGAATCACATTTAATGCTAGCCTTTGGTCATCCCAGGTAGGACGTGAATATGTTCACTGGCAAATAGCAGCTGCCAAAAACAACGTAAACAGTTCAACTGATCAGAATGTCAGCAGTAAAGTTAAAATACAGATGGGTACTTGCCATGAATCCGACTCGCAAGAAGTCGCAAGAGAAACTACATACAGTTTGAGCAAAGAATTGTTCGTAATGGATAGTCAGCTCTCTCCTGCTCTTGCTGGTCAAAAGATTTCTCTCTATGATGTAGCTCATAGCAGGGCTGGTGACAAAGGAAATGATTTGAACTTCTCGATTATCCCACATTTCCCACCTGATATTGAGAGGCTTAAGACAATTTTAACTCCGGATTGGGTAAAAGAAGCTGTCTCGACTCTTTTGAATCTCTCGACCTTTCCTGATTCGAAGGATATAGAAAGAAGAGACAAATGGGCTAGTGAACATATTATAGTCGAGATCTACGAGGTAAGAGGAATCCATTCCTTAAATGTTGTGGTTCGTAACATTCTAGATGGTGGTGTCAACTGCTCAAGAAGAATTGATAGGCACGGAAAGACCATATCGGATGTAATTTTATGCCAGCAAGTGGTGTTGCCTCCATAATATACCTGTAGCAATTTAGTATATACTAGGAGATTGCTAGGAGAAATTTAGTCACAGAACATTAAGTACATTTTAATGTACCTTTATTTGTTATTATGAAGATATTAATAATTGAGCTATATGGCCTGTTTTGCATTTGTGGGAGAAAGGTTCCTTTTGCTGTTTTCGTTCATCTAAAGTTGGTTTCAGGATTTGTATTTTCCATGAAAATCAATATAAAAGTTCATAAGTGGGGGCTGTTTTGTGACCTTCTAATTTAGTACCAATTTGATGTTGAAAAATGAAATGACAACTATGAATGTTGTAGCATTTTTATGAACTTAGGGAGGTTTTTCATCCCGCTCACCCCAAAGTTCTATATACGTATGTCTGCAAAAATTGAGGTCAAAATCACTTCTTCTTCTTCACCTCTCCTCCTTCAAATCCATTATCTTCAAATCCAATATTGAATTTGTCTTCAACATTTTTGGATTTTGTCTTCTACATCAGTTCTCACCCTTGGAGAACGTTCTCGAAGCGGACCTTCATCATCAGCTTTGGAGATCGACTTCGAAGCCCTGATTGATTGATGATATGAAGTTTCCATTGAATTTGAATCGTATAGAGTCGGATCCCATCTCGGGTAAGTAGTATATACTAGTTGTTCTCAATCTGAGTTGAGATCAAGTTTTGTTCATGATCCATGTTTTTCAGACTCGACCCGATTGTTGATTCTTTCAAAACACTGGACTAGTGGATGATTGGTTCAACCGGTAAGTCACAACATCAATTAATCAGTTTGGGGCCTAAAAGTTCAATTTTTTAGCTAGATACTGACACAGATGTCGCTAAATGAGGCTAAAATATTATAGGTAAGTCGCACTTTCAATTAAAAAGTCCTTGGCCCTAAAAGTTCAATTTTTTGAATTAGAAACTGACACAAATATCATAAGTCTCACTTATGGCTCCTTTGTTTTTTAAAAATTCATTTTTAATCACACATTTTATGAGACATAATTTTATTTAATTTTTTAATTACACATTTTATTAATTTTTATTAAAAAAATTTAAAAATTTAATTTTTATCTACACCAAATAGACTCACGAGGCTAAAATATAAATTTAGCAAGTTTATAGAATTTAATTTTGTCTAGATATATATTACATTTTTTATATAAATGAATCATATTTTAATTGTATCAAATATCCATAACTTTTATTTATTATTACACTTGATATTTTTCACCTGCTCGCCAATTATATACTTGTCTTTCAACAATGAACTAAGTTTGGTGTGCCAACTTCCTACCAGGCCGTGTCCAGTTCTTTTGTACCATTGCGCCAACTCTCCCTCGACTAGTGCACCAACCTCTCGTCACTGTGACCTTGTCCCTATAGCTACGTGTGCCAATCCTTCCCCAAAGTTGAATAATAAGAATTTCCAATAATCAATTTCTGATTTCAATTGCAATGAATACCAAATAGGAAATTATACTTATCTATATATAGAAAAGATAGAAGAAGGTTCTAGTCTAAAGAATCCTATCTGAACACGTGTAGGGCTATCACTAATACTAACCGAAGAAAAGAGAAGGTCCATGAGCACACCAACAACTTCTGTTCAAGGAACTTACACACACACACACACACACACAGAGAGAGAGAGAGAGAGAGAGAGAGAGGAAAAAAGAAGAATGGTCAATAAAAATGTGTGAAGAAGAAAAAGCAACTCTAAAGGCCTAACAAATAGAAACGTGTATTACCAAAAGAAAAAGAAATTGCTATACATATTTAACTCCCCCTTTCAACCTAGAGGGTATCTCAGTTATACCGAGCTTGGTTTTCAACAAGTGGAACCTGTAATGTGATAAACCTTTGGTCATTAAGTCAGCAATCTGATCTGTTGTAGGGACATATCTCACTTCCAATTCTTTGGCCAAGACCTTGTCTCTGATGAAGTTGACATCAAGCTTTAAGTGTTTGGTTCTTGCATGATATACTAGATTGGAAGCTAGGGAATTTGCACTCATGTTATCACACCATAACACAGGGGTTGAATGTTGTGGAAGATCAAGTTCTTTGAACAATGATTGGATCGAGGTTAGTTCTGCAGCTGCTAGAGCCGAGGCTCTATATTCAGATTCTGAGCTAGACTTAGCAACTACATGTTGTTTCTTAGAGCACCATGCCACCAAACTGTCACCAAGGTAGATACAATAGGCAGATGTTGATCTTCTATCATTAGGGCAGGAAGCCCAGTCTGCATCTGAGTAGCCACTCAGATTGAGTCTTTCACTTATTTTGATCCACAATCCTTCATTAATAGTCCCTTTCAAGTATCTGAAGACTCTTTTCAAGGCTTGCCATCGTGTTGAAGTAGGAGATTGTAGGAATTGACTTAACTTGTTAACTACAAATGCTAAATCAGGTATTGTATGTGAGAGGTATTGTAGGCTTCCTACTGCACTTCTGAAGATTGAACTATCCTTGATCACTTCTTCTTCATCCTTTGATAATGTCTTTTCAACAACACTTGGAGTAGGACAGGGCTTGAGACACTGAAAATCAAATTTCCTAAGTAGTTCAACTGTGCATCTTTTCTGAGAAAGATGTAATCCTGATTCATGTCTTGTTACTTCAATTCCCAGAACATGATGCAAGTCTCCCATGTCTTTTAGTGCAAAGCTTTGATCAAGTTCAATTATGAATTTTTGAAGCAATTTACTATCATTTCATGTGATTACTATATCATCCGCATAGATAATGGCAAAGATGATACATTTATCTATTTTGTAGAAGAAAATAGAATTATCTGCTTTTGACTATCTGAAACTCCAACCTAAGAGAGTGATTTTCAACTTGTCATACCATGCTTTAGGTGCCTGCTTGAGGCCATACAGAGCTTTCTTCAACTTACAGACATATTACAGACATAGGATGGTTTTGATTGATCAACAAAGCCCTCAGGTTGATGGATGTATACAACCTCTTCCAGTTCACCATTCAAAAAGATATTATTTATGTCTACCTGTCTGATAACCCAATCTTTGGAGACTGCAAATGTAAGGATAATTTTCAATGTTGATGGCTTAATAACAGGACTGAAGGTTTCAAAGAAGTCAACCCCTGGTGTTTGATGAAAACCTTTGGCAACCAATCTTGCTTTATGCCTTTGTACTGAACCTTCTTGATTTTGTTTAAGTTTGAAAATCAATCTGTTACCAACTATGTTGTACCTTTCACATAGAGGTAGGTACTAATATCCAGATTCTGTTTTGCATCAGTGCTGTGTACTCTTCATTCATAGCTTTTATCCAATAATCACTTTGCATTGCCTATGTAACACTTCTAGGTTCTTCATCCCTTAGATCAAATTCAATTGACTTGCTAACAAAGAACTTTGGTTTAAAGACACCTACCTTAGTTCTAGTTATCATAGGGTGTTCAGTTTTGTGCATGGATTTGAGATCACTGGCAAGCTGATTCTCCTCCTGATCACTTCTGTCAGCTGATCCTTCATTAGTGTCATGATTAGGACCATTTGCCTGTATCCTTTCAACTGGTCCATATGTAGAGTTTTCTGAATCACTACTCATATTCCTTACCTCAAAGTCATGCTAATAAAAAATATTTGGTACAGGTAGCTCAAGGTTTGCTGGTTGATCAGCATTAGATTGGGTTCTATCAGCTAGAATATGAGCAGAATTGACTTTATTCTTGACCTATGGTTAACTTTAAATCTTAATATTTTGATTATAACAAATAAATTAGTTATGTTTACTAATAATCTCCTTTTCAAGTAATATTCAAAGCCCTATAAATCGAGCTCTCATGCAATGTCAAGATCAAGTTAAAATCAATACAAGAGTTCAAGTATCTCAATATCCGAAATTCAAGATTCGAAGATCAAGATCGAAGCATAGATTTCTAAATAAAATTATAAAGGTATTAACTCTTTGATGTTTAGCAATTCAATGAATGAAAGCTCAAAAATATTTTTATGCACAAAACGTATGTCATTATCACTTGCATAAAATATTTTTATCAAAGCTAAAAATTAATTTTTCAAAACTGTGGAAACTGTCAATCCATTTGATAAACCGGTTGAACCGGTCGACCGTTTGAATGAATTGATCGACCGTCTGACTGTCACTTTTTAAAAAGTGTCCGTTCTGATTTTTTTGCAGTTCTAACAACTAGTTCTGACCATCTGACCGGTCGACTGTTTGGTCATCTGTTTCAACAGAAAGTAACGAAAATTCATCTCTATAAATACCACTTCATTTATTATCATTTAATAACACTTACAAGAGCATAAATACCACTTCATTTATTATCATTTAATAACACTTACAAGAGCATTTATAGAGAGAATCATATTGAAAAACTTCATTCAAAGCTTTATTGCACTTATATATTCAATATCATACATTGAAAAACTTTGTTTGATCAAATCAAACTTTTGATTCATCATTCTCAACAAAGTTTTCTTCTAACACTTCAGCTTTCCTCATCTATTGCTATTCATTAAAGTGTTAGTCTCTCTTAGAACTAAACTTGTATTTATCCTTCATCAAGAGAGAAATACTCAAATCAATCTCTTTACATTTTTGGGTCATATTAAGGTCCCTTGAAAGCTCAATATTGTTTAAAGATCGGTGCTCTTTGTTTGTAAGTCACCGGATACATTGTAAAGGTTTAGATTGCACCATAAGTCAATCAAAATAGTAGAAAGGTCGTGCTCGTGTTAGAGAGCTTGGTAACGGGAGACGTAGATCATTGGTTGGATCGAATCTCCATAAAAATATCGTTTGCACTCTCTCTTTACTTTTATTTACTTATATTGTGCTTATTTTTTTGTGTGGATTAATTTTTATTTCTTAAATATCATACTTTGAGAATATTTTTTGAAAAAATTTGAGAAAACTAATTCACCCCTTTCTTGGTTAGTTATTCTTGGGCTATCATTTATAAGACTGATAAGGAAGATGACAATTTGGCAAAGGAACCCTAGACTCTAAAGGACTTGACCTAGAGTTATCTAGATAACCTGAATCAAAAGGGAACTCAGACTCATTGAATACAACATGCCTTGATATGTAGATTCTTCCAGATGAATTTAGACACTTATAACCTTTATGAGATGAACTATATCCAAGAGATACACATTTAGTAGAGTGAAATCTGAATTTGTTACTTTGATAAGGTTTCAAGCAAGGATAGCAAGCACAACCAAAAGTTTTGAGGAAATTGTAGTCAACATCACTTATATAGAGGACAGAAAAAGGTGATTTTAGGTTAAGAACAGGTGTAGGTGTTTTATTTATCAAGTAGGTTGCTGTTTGGAAGGATTCCCACCAAAATCTTAATGGCATTTTGGCTTGAGCAAGCAGAGTCAATCCCATTTTAGTAACGTGTCTATGTTTTCTCTCCACTCTACCATTTTGGACAGACGTATATGGGCATGAGTGTCTAAATTCTATTCTAGACTATGAGATTAAGGATGTGAAATTTCTGTATTCTCCTCCCCAATCTGATTGTAAGGTTTTAATTTTCTTTTCCAATTTGTTTTCAACCAGAGTTTTGTATTGAACAAACAGATTTAAGGCCTCAGATTTGTGTTTCATTGGGTATATCCAGGTAACTCTACTGAAATCATCAGCAAAAGCAATATAATACCTAAAACCATTTGTTGAAGGTATAGGTAAAGGACCCCATACATCTGTATATATTAACTCAAGAGGTACTTGCGACAGAGATTTGGATTTGTTAAAAGGCAGAGAATGTGACTTTCCAAATTGGCATGTTTCACAAAAAGATTTTAATTCATTGATGGTCAGTTTCTGATTACAAGCTTTGAGCACTTGGGACATCACTTGACTAGATGGATGTCCAAGTCTCTTGTGCCATATATCACCTAAGGAACTAATAGACTCTTGACTATAACTTTTAACTTTACTGGAGACAGCTGAATAAGTAAGACCAAAAGAATTATTGCCTGACTCTTGACTGTGGACTGAGAATTGATTATTGACTTTTGGAGGATCCAGTTGATACAAGCCTTCTCTAAGCTTCCCTTCCAACATTAGCTTCTTCGTTGATTGATTCTTAACACAACAATAATCAAGGTAAAATTCTATAAAAACACAGTTATCAGCAGTCAATTGAGATACACTCACAAGATTTTTCTTGATTTCAGGTACATGTAATAATTTATTCAATACCAATGATTTGTCTGTTAGAGTGGGAATTTTAGAGTTACTAATACATGATATATTCAACTTATCTCCATTTCCCACCATAATCTTCTTCTTACCTGAGTACAGACCTCCTGAATTCAAATTGTTGATGTCTGCAGTCACATGATTGCTAGCTCTTGTATCAGCTAGCCAGGCAGGATCACTCACAGTATCTGAAGTAGCAATGAAAGCTGTTGTGGATGGATTGCTGCTGTTGTACTGATAATTATGATTTTGATGTGGTGATGTGCTTGTATAGCTCTCATCATACCTAAAATTGCACACATTAGCCTTATGCCCTGGTTTTCCACAAACTTGGCAGATAGGCCTTTCATTGTAGTTGGTTCTATTTCATCTATTACCGCCTCATCTTCTTCCACCTCTATAGTTACCTGAGTTTTGATTTCTAGCAAGGTAACTACCAGAGTAGTTAGGTTTATATCCTCTTCCTTGATAAAAGTTTCCTCCAAGTTTTTGAACAAAATTGACTGAAGATTGATTGAGATTAATATTTCCTATCTCATTCCTCACAGTTCTGATGTGTTCCAGTCTACTCTCGTAGGTCATCAAGGTGGATTGAAGTTCTCCCCAGGAGATAGTTCCATGTTGTTGATTTGTACCACAATGAGTGTGTAATCCTCATCTAACCCAGCTAGAACTTGATTGACCAAGTCTGCAAGTATTATAGGTTTCCCAGCAACCTCAGGATTATTTGCAAGAATTTTCACCTTACTGAGGTATTGATCAACACTCAGATCCACTTTCCTTGATTTCTGTAATTCTACAGTAAGAAAAGTAATTCTAGACTTATTTTGAATCCCATAATTTTCCTTGATAGCTTTCAAGAGTTTGTGTGAGTCATCAGAGCCCATCACCCTTACAGCTATTTCAAGAGTCATAGTTGAAAATAGCCATCCTATAAGTAGGTTATCAATTGATTTCCACTGATTGAACTCAGGATTTGGACTTAGTTAAACTATGGCTGCAGCTCCTGCTTCACTAGTGATATGAGTGGCTATAGTTTTTTATTGACACAACTTTGTTCCCAAAAGGTAGCCCTCGAGATTGTGAGCTTTGATGAAAGGAAAAATCATGTTCCTCCATAGAAGGTAATTTTCCTTGTTAAGCTTGACAAAGGGAGTTTGTGAGAGATTTACACCAAAGGGTGTGAAATGGTTACCTCCCATCAATGGAGGCACCGTGCTGTTTGAGCCTAAGGCAGGGGGGTGAGTGCTGCTGTTGTTAGTGAGATCTGCCATTAGCAATTTGGCTCTGATACCAAGTTGAATAATAAGAATTTCCAATAATCAATTTCTAATTTCAATTACAATGAATACCAAATAGGAAATTACACTGATCTATATATAAAAAAGATAGAAGAAGGTTTTAAACTAAAGAATCCTAGCTGAACACGTGTAGGGCTATCACTAATATTAGTCGAAGAAAATGGAAGACCCATGAGCAAACCAACAACTTCTGTTCAGGGGACTTAGAGAGAGAGAGAGAGAGAGAGAGAGAGGGAAGAAGAAAAATGAACAATAAAAACATGTGAAGAAGAAAAAGCAACTCTAAGACCCTAACTAATATAACTAATTTAAACGTGTATTACCAAAAGAAAAAGAAATTACTATACATATTTAACTCCCAACCACTTCGATGCCTTCCCTTTCCAGATTGTGTAGATTTAGCATAAGAAGAAAAAAATAGAGGTGGACATTAAATTAGTGTCAATGTTACTGACCCAACCTGACCCAAGTACTATATTTGAAGTTTTGGACATAAAAACAGCTATATTTCACACCATTTTTGAAAATTCCTCTATGCGCCATTTACCTATTATTTCCTTGGACACCAATTAACCGTTAGGAAATTTTGAACTCGAATAAGATTTTTCAATTTACACAATCAGATTTCTCATTTTATTTTCTGGCAATCTCTCTTCCTCTACTTCTTGTAAATCATGAACGGAAAAAATCTGCATCCAACTTTTTTTTATTGTATTGCTTTCATGATTGAAGTTTTTGTCGCGCTTACTATTTCTAGTGGATAAGATTTATTTATTTTTTTGCATTTCACAAATATATATCTCACTAGTGATCAACGTAATTTAATTCTACTCACCGTGATATTTATTTAAAAAGGAAATAAATTGTATTTGTTTCAAATCTCATGTAAAAATTAGTGTTGGTGGTGCTTATAATTCACATTTTCATTTTTTATATTCCTTTGTAAATTGTAATTCGTTTAAGAATGTTTGTTGAATTTTTATTGTAAAACTCACAAGTGGTGCCTCTTTATCTGTTAAACAATTGTGAATTGTGAAAAGTTCTATTGGGTCAATATTCCAATTTTGTAATGAGGACATTTATTGGGGAAAATGGATGAGAAGTCTTCGATTTTCCTTTCGTAATCTTCTTTCATTATTTTTAACTATTTTTAGGGACAGAGTTAAAGATTTAGTTTAGTGGGAGCATAATATCCTTAAAAAATAAATACAACTCAACTACTTATCATAGATTTGGCTCTTTCTAACTCACGAGCTACTCAATACTATATATTTATAGTCTTAATTAAGTAAGTCTTCCATGGCTATTGACACTAATATGTATAATAGGTGACACACTAGAAAGTATGCTAAGGAATTTTTTTTTAAATGCAAGTAATAGATAAGATAATTAAGAGAGAAATTACAAATCTTGTATAAATATTTCAAAAAAATATTACAACGTAGTTTCAAGACTTTGTTACAAATAAGGCTTCTTTGATCTTTTGTAGTTCTACCTCCTTTAAATAGAAGGTAAAGATTGATTTTGTTCTACGGTTGACATTCTTTTTCTAGATTATTATTTGTAAATATTTATATTGCTTCTTTTAGCAATGTTATTTTTACAACCTTATAGACAACTATTACAATTTTCCTACAACTTCTTATATAGACATTTAGATATAAAATCTCTTTCATCTCTTTTCTTTATTCTAGAATACTCTATCAAGCTTTTTCTAATAGAATACTCTAGAATTGACTTTCTCCATGTTTTCAGAGTTTTACGCAAACCTTTTCAAAGTTTTGCAAAATATGTAGGTCGGCTGTCTACATTGCTAGGTAGTTTTAATATTTGACCGCATTCTATGTCCACCCTTTGGTCCTTCTCCGTCTCACACACTCAAATTCTCTCACATGCTTTTGGCTCCTCACATGTAGCATATTTCTCTCGCATACTTCTAACGTATTTTTGAGTGCAAGTGTTAGATGCATTGGGATCTTCGATTATGTCACAATTGCGAGTGCAACATATCGCTAACATACTTACAAGTGCAAGTATTAACCAATATTTTGAAAGATTATACTAAATTTAAACATGGCGTGTGAAAAAATAGTTAATATGATATAATACTATAGAGTCGATTGTATTTGAAAATACAATTGTTAACAATGAAATTACATATATGAGATATCAATAGTAATTTTTATTTTGAAATTGAGTTGTTCAACTTGATGACCAAATGATTATTATCATAAAAAATACATTATATATATAAATTATCTAATCAAGATAATTTACACAACAATCATAATAATCATAACAAAATGAATTAGCATATATTAAAAAAAACATATTAGATAAATTCTTAATTTACATTATAGACATATTCAATTTGATGTTAATTATTTATTATTCAATTTATTTAAATCTCAATTCCTATTAAAATTTACAACTTTTATTGTCATATATTTTTGACAATTACATATCAAATTTAAATAACTAAATAATCAACGATCGATTTTTTATTAAATTAACCTATTAATTAGAAATAGAGATTAATGATGAAATTAAACACTATTTTAAGATTAATGATGGAATTAAATATATGGACAAAATTAGTGGGCAAAACTAGAGTATCAACTGATTTAACTTTTACCATTCTATGTATTTCTCTCTCTAGTCTTTATATCAAATACAAGTTTTCTATCTCTTCTATCAAAATATGTTATATTATTATCATTTCCATATATACATATTTTTTTACAAATTTCACTTTTCCAAAACTTTCTCAGGCAATCTCTCCCCTATTCCATTATATCTCACTTGGCGATTATTTTCTCCAAATGAATAATGTGTTCAAATATTTTGCGTGGACGGTTATAATAATGACCGATTTACTTATAATATTTTTGTTACAGAATATTTTGGATAATTATATTATTATAACATTATAGGTGCGCTATATTAATATCTAATCATAAGGAGATAAACATACATTTATTACTTGTTGATGTCTATTAACATAAGTAATGTTTTTCTCATTGTAGATCAAATAATCGATTAGGCAAAATTGATTAAAGGAAAAAATTGGTAACTATGAATAATTAAATTAACAATTTGGGAAATAACAAAATATTGTAAAATTTGCATAATCAAGTCATAAAAAAGATAATTTTTAAGAAGATTATGTTATGTAACCAATTTAGTACGTGGTCCAATTTAATGGGTTTATAAGGTGACAGTATGATATATTTATAATTATATTTTCTCTCACAATTATATATCTTATCAATATCACTCATTAGTTATTTTTTTTTACCAAAATTATATATGTGACCACAATCTAAATTGTGCGAATACGCATTAGCAAAAAGTTTATCAAATATACTCATATTACACACACAATCTATTGAGCATTACATAGGCTATACTATGCCACAAATTACTTACAATAAGTTCATAACATTGATCACATATGGGGAATTTATAAAAAATAATAATAAATTATAAAAAAATCACTCGTTATATTAGCAACAATCACAAGATGCTAACACGTAATTAAAATGAGTGAATTTTTGAAATGGCCGTGTCAAACGCTTGGAGTCGCTGAAGAGCCTAACTTATACCAAATAAGTTTTAAAGGCCTCTTTTAAGTAAACTAGACTAAAATACATTTACTTTATAATATCAGTTAACAGACCATCGGTTAACAGACTATCTGTTAACAGGTCGGTTAACAGACCATCGGTTAACAGACCATCAGTTAACAGGTCGGTTAACATATGGTCTGTTAACCGACCATTAACAGACCTCAAGTCTGTTAACAGACTTGCTGGTCTGTTAACAGGCCTTGGGGCCTGTTAAAGCCAAAACTGGCCTTAACAGACCCCAAGGTCTGTTAACAGACTTTTAACAAAAGTCTGTTAACAGACCTTGGGGTCTGTTAAGGCCAATTTTGGCCTTGGGGCATGGTCTGTTAACAGGTGTGTTAACAGACTTATAGTCTGTTAACGCAGATTTCTGATTGGGCAAAGTTGACAAGAGCCCTACTTTTTGTAAAAAAATTGAAAAATACCTCTTTTTTTTATTATTCAAAAAATACCTTATTTTCTTGGTTTGATTTAAAAAATACCTCATTCAATTAAAAACAATATTTTATAATGTGGAATGATGATGTGGCATTTATTTATTGTATAGTAGTCTATGTACTTTATATAATATTCACTTTAGTCCTTATATTTTCAATTATATTTTAATTAAGTCATCCAAAAATTACATCTCAGGTCCTTAATCTTTTACATCTTTACACTTTAGTCCCCAAATTTTTAATTATCTTTCAGTTAAGTCCTCCAAAAATTGCATCTTAGGTCCTTCAACTTTTTATATCTTTACACTTTGGTCTCCAAATTTTCAATTATCTTTCAGTTAAGTCCTCTAAAATTTGTATCTTAGGTCCTTCAACTTTATACATGTTTAAAGTTTGGTCCTCCAAATCCTTGATTTTAGTGGCCAAAATAAGTGTAATTTTAGTGATCAAAATAAGTGCACTTTTAATTAAATCTTTGACTTTACACTCGAATTTTTATCTAAACGAACAAAATAAATATTTATATACTATTTTAAATTATGGTACACATATGTTATTTTAATTTAAATTAAATTAACACGTGTTACCACCACCTACTATCATATTTGTATACTATTTTAAATATAATAATAACTATAATCATATTTTACAATTATTTTCTTTGATAATTGTTTAAAAATACAGTATTTTCACAAAATCAATATTTTTATTTTTTTAATTTGAAAAACAATATTTTTACACGAGTAACATATGTGTTATTTCATCATTTTCATTGAATTAATACTTTATAATTTACTCATTTTATTATTTTTTAAAAAATATGTTATTTTCATTTAAAATTAATATTTTAATTTTTAATTGAAAAACAATATTTTTTACATGGGTAACATATATGTTACTATATATGTTACTTCTTCATATTTCATTAGAATCAATATTTTACCATTTCTCTAATTTTATTAATATTTTAAAAATATATTATTTTCATTTAAAATCAATTTTTCAATTTTTTTTTAAAAAATATTTTTATACTAGTAACATATATGTTACTATGTGTTACTTGCTCATTTGCAATAAAATCAATATTTTATAATTATTTAAAAAATTAGTCATATTTCTTTAAAATTAAAATTTCAATTTTTTTTTTAAAACAACATTTTTACACGGGTAACATATATGTTACTTCCTCATTTTTCATTAAATCAATATTTTACCATTTCTCTATTTTTATAAATTTTTTAAAAATACATTATTTTTATTTAAAATCAATATTTCAAAATTTCATTTTAAAAAAATATTTTTATACTTGTAACATATATATTACTATATGTTACTTGCTCATTTGCAATAAAATCAATAGTTTATAATTATTTAAAAAATACATTATTTTTCTTTAAAATTAATATTTCAATTTTTTTGTTTTAAAACAAATTTTTTTACACGGGTAACATATATGTTACTATATGTTACTTCTTTATTTTTCATTAAAATCAATATTTTATCATTTCTCTATTTTTATAAATTTTTTAAAAATACATTCTTTACATTTAAAATCAATATTTCAATTTTTTATTTAAAAACAATATTTTTATATTAGTAACATATATGTTACTTCAGGACTGTTCTCTTCCACTTAGTGAAAAAAATTATTTTGTCCACTGGACACTAGTGTTTGACTTTAATATCAAACACATTTTGTTCCTCCAAATATTCAGTGGGCTAAATAAATCTCCCTATTGAGTGGAGAAGATCAAATTGTTATGTCACTATGTGTTAGTTGCTCATTTGCAATAAAATCAATACTTTGTATTTATTTTAAAAATACTTTATAATTGCTATCTTATAATTTATCTCCTTTTAAATATTTTTCAAAAACTACATTAGTTTGGTCTAAAATCAAATATTTCAAAATTTTATTTTTCAAAAAAAAATTCTTTTACGCGGGTAACATATATGTTACTGAATTTGTTACCCTATGTTACTTCCTCAATTTCATTAAAATCAATTTGACACGGACAACATATATGTTACCACATGTGTTACCCTATATTACTTCCTCATTTTCACTACAATTGCTATTTTATAATTTATCTCTTTATAAATGTTTTTAAAAAATACATTAGTTTGGTCTAAAATAAAATATTTCCAATTTTTATTTTTAAAAACAATAATTTTACGTAGGTAACATATATGTTACCGTATTTGTTAACATATGTTACTTCCTCAATTTCATTAAAATCAATTTGACACGGGTAACACATATGTTACCACATGTGTCACCCTATGTTACTTCTTCATTTTCAATACAATTGCTATTTTATGATTTATCTCATTGTAAATGTTTTTTAAAAACTACATTAGTTTGGTCTAAAATCAAATATTTCTAAATTTTAATTTTGAAAACAAAACTTTTACGTGGTAACATATATGTTACCGTATTTCTTAACCTATGCTACTTCCTCAATTTCATTAAAATCAATTTGACAAGGGTAACACATGTGTTACCACATAGGTTACTTCCTCGTTTCAATACAATTGCTATTTTATGATTTATCTCCTTATAAATATTTTTTAAAAACTACATTTATTTGGTTTAAAATCAAATATTTTTAAATTTTTATTATTGAAAACCATACTTTTACGTGAGTAACATACATGTTACTGTATTTGTTAACATATGTTACTTTCTCAATTTCATTAAAATCAATTTGACACGGGTAACACATGTGTTACCATGTGTTACCCTATGTTACTTCCTTATTTTCAATACAATTGTAATTTTATGATTTATCTCCTTGTAAATATCTTTAAAAAATACAATAATTTGTCAAAAATAAAATATTTCCAAATTTTATTTTATAGAACAATACTTTTATGCAGGTAACATATATGTTACCGTATTTGTTAACCTATATTACTTCCTCAATTTCATCAAAATTAATTTGACATGGATAACACATATGTTACCACACGTGTTATCCTATGTCACATCCTCATTTTCAATACAAGTGTTATTTTATGATTTATCTCGTAAATATTTTTTAAAAACTACATTAGCTTAGTCTAAAATCAAATATTTTCAAATTTTAATTTTGAAAACAATACTTTTACGTGGGTAACATATATGTTACAATATTTGTTAACATATGTTACTTTCTCAATTTCATTAAAATCAATTTGACACGGGTAACATATATGTTACCACATGTGTTACCCAATGTTACTTCCTCATTTTCACTACAATTGCTATTTTATGATTTATTTCCTTGTAAATGTTTTTAAAAAATACATTAGTTTTGTCCAAAATCAAATATTTCCAATTTTTATTTTTTAAAACAATACTTTTATGTGGGTAACATATATGTTACCATATTTGTTAACCTATGTTACTCCCTCAATTTTATTAAAATCAATTTGACACGGGCAACACATTACCCTATGTTACTTCCTCAATTTCTATACAATTACTATTTTATCATTTATATTCTTGTAAATGTTTTTAAAAAATACATTAATTGCATCTAAAATCAAATATTTCTAATTTTCATTTTTGAAAATAATACTTTTACGCGGGTAACATATATATTACCGTATTTGTTAACTTATGTTATTTCCTCAATTTCATAAAAATCAATTTTTAGCAAATTATACCCTTCTATAAGTTTCTGAAATATGAATTATTATAAATAAAAATAATATATTTAATTTATTTACTTTTAATATCAACAATTTGACATGGGTAACACATATGTTATCCTATGTTACTTCTTCATTTTCTATAAAATTACTATTGTATAATTTAGATTTTTGTAAATGTATTTAAAAAATACATTAATTTCGTCTACAATCAAATATTTCCAATTTTTATTTTTGAAAACAATACTTTTACGCTAGTAACATATATGTTACCATATTTGTTAACCTATGTTACTTACTCAATTTCATTAAAATCAATTTTTAGCAAATTATATCCTTCTATAATTTTTTGAATTACGAATTATGTTAAATAAAAATAATATATTTAATTTTTTCATTTTTAATATCAACAATTTGACATGGGTAACACATATGTTACCCTATGTTACTTCCTTATTTTCAATACAATTACTATTCTATGATTTATCTCCTTGTAAATGTTTTTAAAAAAATACATTAGTTTGGTCTAAAATCAAATTATATTCTATGTTACTTCCTCAATTTCATTAAAATTAATTTGACATGAGTAACACATATGTTATCACATGTGTTACCTTATGTTACTTCCTCATTTTCAATACAAATGCTATTTTATGATTTATCTCTTTGTAAATGTTTTTAAAAAAATACATTAGTTTGGTAAAATCAAATATTTCTAATTTTTATTTTTAAAAACAATATTTGTACGCGAGTAACATATATGTTACCGTATTTGTTATTATATGTTACTTCCTCAATTTCATTAAAATCAATTTGACACGGGTAATACATATGTTACCACATCTAAGATGCATTTTTTTGGAGGATTTAACTGAAAGATAATTAAAAATTTGGGGATCAAAGTGTAAGGATGTAAAAAGTTGAAAGACCTAAGATGCAATTTTTGGAGGACTTAACTGAAATATAATTAAAAATTTGGAGACCAAAGTGTAAAGATGTAAAAGATTAAGGACCTAATATACAATTTTTGAAGGACTTAATTGAAATATAATTAAAAATATAAGGACTAAAGTGAATATTATATAAAGTACATAGACTACTATGCAATAAATAAATATTTTTAAAAGAGTTTATATAATAGAGAATAAATGTATTTTTCATAAATATTATTTAGACGTGGGTAAGAATAAAGAATTGAAAATAATTGAAAATTTGGGGATCAAAGTGTAAGGATGTAAAAAATTGAAGGACCTAAGATGCAATTTTTGGAGGACTTAACTGAGAGATATTTGAAAATTTAGGGATCAAAGTATAAAGATGTAAAAAGTTGAAGGACCTAAGATGCAATTTTTGGAGGACTGAACTGAAAGATAATTGAAAATTTAGGGACCAAAGTGTAAAGATGTAAAGGATGAAGGACCTAAGATATAATTTTTGAAGGACTTAATTGTAATATAATTGAAAATATAAGGATTAAAATAAATATTATATAAAGTACATGCACTACTATGCAATAAATAAATATTTTTAAAATAGTTTATATAATAGAGAAGAAATGTATTTTTCATAAATATTATTTAGACGTGGGTAAGAATAAAAAATTGAAAATAATTGAAAATTTTGGAGATCAAAGTGTAAGGATGTAAAAAATTGAAGGACCTAAGATGCAATTTTTGGAGGACTTAACTGAAAGATAATTGAAATTTGAGGACTAAAGTGTAAATATTTAAAAAGTTGAAGGACCTAAGATGCAATTTTTGGAGGACTTAATTGAAAGATAATTGAAAATTTGGGGACCAAAGTATAAAGATATAAAAGATTAAGGACTTAAGATGCAATTTTTGGAGGACTTAATTGAAATATAATTAAAAATAGAAGGACTAAAGTGAATATTATATAAAGTATGTACACTACTATGCAATAAATAAATATTTTTAAAAGAATTTATATAATAGAGAAGAATGTATTTTTCATAAATATTATTTAGATGTGGGTAAGAATAAAAAGTTTAAAAAAGATGGTATATATCAACTTTTTATAAAAAAAAGGTATATGAGCTAATTATCCTTTTCTGATTTTTTCAATTAATCCATCCAAATCAACTCAGATTTGCAAGAATTTAAAATAAAAATCATGATTCATACTCAGGTTTATACATTTTTTCATGATTTATACTACAAAATTCACAATTTTTACTGTGAATTAAAAGAAAAAGATGGAGAATGATGAAACTTCTTACATAAATGAAATTGGTTGGATTTTAACATTGAAATGAGTTGGATTCTAACCTTGAAATCTTCTCTTCTTCACAGACAAATGAATTTGAAATCGTTTGAAATGGTTATAAGCGGGGAAGAAGAGAAGGATATATTTGGTAATTTACACACCAAAATTGGTCAACGGCCATTTTGAAAAATTGGTCGGGTCACCCGGCCATTCACCACTATTCCCACAATTAAAATTGAGTCATCTCTTTTTGGACAAAATTTTATTATAAATTAGATATAGAACTACATAATAAAAAGAATAGAAAAATCGCATTGAAATTGAAATAGAAGTAGCAATACATTAGAGAAGAGAATTACATTTATAATTCGAACACCACCCGTCAAGTTAGGAATCTGGTCATTCGAATAATTAATTTTTTAAATATCTTATTTTTCAAAATATTTATTAATGGCCCGATTTTTCAAAACAAATAATCAAGGATATGTTAGGTTTAATTATCTCTTGATTAAAGCCCCAAATTAAAAGCCAATCTTCTGGTGTAATAATATGGATTGCATATCCAAATATCAAATGCCTGTTTCAAGTGTTATTGATAGAGAGCAATAGAAGGGGACAAGCCGCAAAGGGTTTATTCCTCAAAATTGGGAACAATTTACTGTGAAGGAGAGGGAAAAAGGGTGACGTGATCATATCCCTCTTGCAGTGTTTTCTATAGGAGAAGTCATCTTCTTCATCACCAAACTAGGAAGGTAATATCAGATTTATTTGTGTAAAAACATGCTTTAAATTTATTGATTTCGCACTCAATTTGATTGATGTGAATGATTTAATTTCAACACAACCTGCATTTAAGATTATCTTCTTCACCTCAGAATTTATTGTTTCTTGATGGTAATCTTCCTCGCGCAACAGCTATTTTCTCGACAATATCTCTCTTGATTTTGATTTGGTTGTTTATGGTTTTCTCCTTGCCTTTGGAACTGCCGCCCCTCAATTGTAATAGATGAAATACCCAGGACCAAAATCCAATGGGGGCAACTGCCCCACTAGACCCCAGGTGGCTCCGCCCCTGACTATTTTTCCTGTCACGTATATTTTTGGCATAGTGCACATTGAAAACATGCCCTCATATTTCTATTTTTTTGAAGTTAAAAGTTCTTCTCGTGGTTGTAGACATACCGGGAGGCAGAAATTATTAAAACGAGGATAATTTAAATATGGTAAGATAATTTCGTTTCTGTAGACATTGTAATATCAAGTTAATTGCTCAACCCTTTTTTTCCGGATTAGAAGTGAGTTCTGATATTTTCTGTATTGGCTTTCAGTCAGCTCTCTTCAATTTCCACTCCTTCCTCACAGTGGTGTTGTTAGGCATCTGTACCTGCACTTATTTGAAGATGCAATTTCCGGCACTTCTTGAACAGAGAACTGGGTATGTCTATTTAGTATATGGTCCCATAATGTGCAAATATTAATTCTTGCACAAATTTTGTATACCATTTGATTTTTTGAGCATTAATATGGTTAAATTTCTCTATGGCCAGAAACCTGATTTCTGAATGTTTGAAAGATTTGTGTCAGAACTTGATAATTGAACACTAGATTGAGTAATGATCAGTGAAAATTTCATTATGATGTATAGGAATTCAGCAATCTCTACTTCAGCAGGAAATGCTTTAGTAGACCCATTGTTTAACCAAAGATAAGTTTTCATACCATTCAACTTGGCTTCATTGACATACTTCGGTGAAACATTTGATCAAATATAGGATGCTAGTCAACGTGATCTATGTATAGCATAACATTCCAACTGACTACAGTTATTGATCGTGCTATACTCAGACATACACATTTCAAGGTATTTCTCGAGCCTGCACACTACCTTGTGATATAATACACTTTAGCAAGAAGGTTTATGATGACTAAGGACAAGGTTAATATCTGAATTTCAAAATCATTGGGGCACTAAATTGACTAGCATGTTAACTAACACGTGGGCTATTTCTCTTAAATTGCCATTTTAATGTCAATTAAGGACAGATAGCCGTAACTTAACTAATCACATTCATTACAGAAAAAACATGCCAATTTCCTTGTTTCCCCATCACATTACCATTGACTCACGATGAGCAAGATTTCCACCATTTACCAAAATCACTTTTGATAGCTTTACTACCACCACAGACCTTCCCCTCCCTTAACTTATGGTTAGGACTGCATCTCCACAAGTATAGCCACTAAAATCACCATTGCAGCAATACCTTCCATCATGCGAACTTTGTAAACCAACCCCACTTGGTTATCATCCTATAAGGCATCCTCCATCTTTTTTTAATTGAAGGTGGAGATTATCACGAATAGAGAAAACATATTTGAAGCATTGATTAAAATGTTCTTATATGCTCATCTTGTTGAATTATGCTAAAGCTCAATAATTTGGGTTTCTTCCTGATAATGGAACCCACGGATATCCAATAAGGGGGAAGTTGTAATAAAGTTTACAAGTTGTTTTCAAACGTTACTGAAGGAAAAGATGGAAGGTTATGAACTTCCTTTTTATGGTTTTCAGTGTAATTCTTACGCTTTCGTCGCATCTATGCTAATGTTATATGAAATGATTGCAGCTGTATAAAGACCGTATCTAATGGTAGATTTAGTAAGATATAGCTTAATAACATTTGAAAGGCTCAGTCTCGCTAGTAAACACTAGCACTTTGAATGAAATCAAGTCTTTTAGTCCCATTTATATCATCTATACTTTTGGTAAACTGTAGGATAAACCTTAGGAAAGTTTTTCAGGTAAGAGGTGGGAATTTGTTATTGAAAACCTTTCTTCCATTTGTTTTTGTTTGGGTAATTTGATATGAAAGAGGACAAATAGATTTTTCTCTATTGGATCAAAATGAACAGGATAAAATCATTATCACCTCATTAACATCATGTCCTTGTTATGAATTTATTGCGAATCCTATATTATCGAGAGCAATAATTACACGAAACAGAGAAAATCGAAAGCATGTAAGAACCAGAATTTTGAGTGGTTTACTCTCAATGCAAGAGCTATGTCCACCTGATATGCTGTAGGATTTTACTATAAAGACGAAAGACTCACGCCTCTCTCAGTTTTCTCTGTACCACAAAAAGGAGGATCACCCTAACCCCCTTTATATAGGAGGAAATATTAGGGCGACTAATACATGTGCAAATATCCTAAAGTACCTCTATAACACTTAAAAAATTTCGTCTCGGGTCTCCTGCCCCCAACTCCAGGTTGTCTTTACTGTGAAGGTTGAACCGTGGTCGAAGGAAAAAGTTTACAATATAATTAGACTCCACCATTCCAACAGTCCTTTGTCATAATGCGACATGACTTTTACGGAAAAGGTAAAATAACAAAATTAGCTCAGATTTCTCCTTTTTCCGTTCAACTTTCTCATCAAAGTGGAGGGATGCAAAATGGTGTGCCAATATAATATCATTTATTTATGTATTATCTGTGCAATTTTCTTCTGCCAATTTGCAACAGTGATATTCATATCCTGATACACTTTGTGGCTTCATCTTTTGAGGAAAGGTAGAGTCCCTAAAACAGGAATTTGTCTGAACTCAGCTTGCTTAACTGGTTGAGTTGTACCAAATCAGGAAAATAAGAAAGACCATTCAGTATTTACTGGACTAAAAGCATTGCAGAGCTCTATATAATTTTCTCTTTAAACTTGAACGCGGGAAATCTTGACTTGTTTGCTCTACAGCCATACACTCGGTACTTAATAGTTGTAATTTTCTGTAATCATGGTGTTTTTATACAATTCTTTTGATAATTCTGCAGTCTTGTTTTATAATTCCATTGGCAGCAGATAGATAATTTGCACAATGCTCTTATTTCTGCTCCTCTGGCCTCTTTAATATATCATCTAATCATTATATTCATTTGCTTTCTGGTATTAGGTTTATTCTGTCTCCTTTTTTCTTACATAAAAACGGCATATTCATGCTAACAAGTACTAATGTGGCAGGTTTCGAGGTGTCTTCTGGAAGGCTGCTAGAATAGGTAAAGATTCATTTAAACACAACATGTACAATGCTCATCGCAGGAATTTGTGGTTCATAATGTACTTTTGTATAACTTTTGAAGTATTCTGGAAGTTTTTGAGTTTGAAAAAGCATGCATTTTGTTGACCAAGAATCCTAGCTGGACTCCAAATCAACACCAAAACGTTATCCTTCTATTCTATCCAGCTGTCTTGATTCTGCACACTAAACACCAAAGGGTCAGCTGACATAGGCAGTCAGGGAGGCCACCGTGTGTGCTCCGATGCCCAAATCAGAAATCATGTCTTAGCCGGATTGGTTTAACTTATTAAATATCATATTCTTGAGTTGGGTTAAAAGTACTCACCTTCTATCTCGCACGCTTCCTCCTATTTATATCTGATATCGATTGGTATGAGTGAATTCGCCCCCTGCGTGTGTGATTGACCAGCGTCCCATCAAACTCTTATTGTCGCCATCACCTTTTGCGTCCCATCAAACTGTCGTTGTCGCCATCACCTTATGTGTCTGACTTTGGGGTTTGAGGCAGTTACTTCACCCCTTTACACTCTCTCTGTTTGTGTCAAGTTAACAGAGCCGCTCTACTCCTGTCCCATCAATCAGTTGTGGTGGTCAAGTATTTATTATGTGCCGAACTGCTTGACAAAAGCAGTCTGGCCGAACGCGTCAGGGGTGTGGGGCTTGTCTTTTGTGTGACTGAGTTGGCAATTACACGTGGGGCGCCACGTGGATGTGCTGTTTAACGAATTGGCAATCATACATGGGGTGCCATGTGGAAGCGTTGTTTATGGGGCACAACACATTTAATTATACAAAATAATATAATAAGGTGGGAAAGCACCAGGTTTCAGAGACTAAAAGTTTGTTGATACCTTTTCTATATATCTAAAACACAAAGCTCATCTCTTTTATTTTTTGTAGTATTTAGATTCTAAAAAACTGCCTGTGTGTACAGAAACACGGTTAATCAATTTTCAGTGTGGCATCATTTTCACTAGGATTCTATCCCTATTAGATGGTTCATAATTGCTTAAAATATCTATTTCTGATCCTTTTCTTCCTTTCCTAAAGATATAACCCTTTCCACTTTATCCTGGAAAAAGTAACAGATAATCTACTTAACGGGTTGTTCACTCTCTCTTACTTGCTCTTGTTTCTGACATCAGTCTTTGTCTCGACTTCCCCACCAGGAAAAAGCAATCTGGTCATGTATTTATGATTATTTTGATGTATTCTAAGAACTTAGGGCTGCTTTTTGGTTTGAGATTTTGCATCCGAAAATGTCTCTTGAGAAAATCCAGTTAGAAGAGGAAAAAACATTTCCTCAGTTCTTGGGGTTCATTGAAAATTGAAGGGTAATTGCTGCTGGTTTAAAGACTTTGGTGGCACTTAGGTGTTCCTTGCATTTTTATGTTTTTAAATTTTGGAATAATAGTAGGCAAGCTATTATTTTATTTTAACTTTCTCTAGGTTAATAGAAAAACAAGAAAAATATTGATGATATTTATGGCTATATTTACCGTCTATATGCGACCATGGAAGGTCAAGTTATGCATGTCATATAAATTTTATATGAAGTTAGTGTGTGCTTTGAAATTCTGACACTGTTATATGATTCCTGGAATAGGCGAGAGACTGAGTCCTTGGGTGGCCATAGGATGCTTCACAATGGGTGTCTCAATAATCTTCTTCTAAGAGGAGAGTGTACACGTACTCCAACAACCATTTTAATCCTGTAGTTGTTTTATACTGCTTCATGCAGTTGAAATCTAAATCAGTGAACTTGTTTGGATGCCACAGATGCGTTCTTTATTATGATTCATGCACTATTAAGTTATTATTACAAAACCTATTTGTTTGATCAATCAATTACATTTTTGGTGATCCTTGTAAACACTGCAGGATTTTTTCTCCTCACTTTTAGGGTTGTTTATGCTTTTCGTGCCAACATCTTTCCGTGGTTGGCTGCGTAACAACAACAAACTGAGATTTGTTCTCAATAAATTTGGAGTTGACTACTTAAATTTTTTTTTGCCACTCTATTTGGTTGATTGCTGGGTCTATTGAAAGGACTAAAGTTGAAACAACAATCCTTCCTTTTCGTGATGTGTTCTACCTAGGATGGCAATGGAGCGGGTCCCGCCCTGCCCCTAGACCCATCAATTTGCTGGGCTGGGTGGGGCGCTCCATTGACTTGCCACTGCCTCGATTAATTTTATTTATTTATAATTTTTATTATTTGTAAACTGAAACAAACAATTAAATAAATTTGGGTGAAAGAATTGGAATATGAAGGGTTATGAAAGTAGAATGTTAGGGTTAAGGAAATAAGAATTTGTTGTAATATTTTTAGCAAACAAAACAAAAAAAAAAAATGTAATATTGGAGTTGTGGTGTAGTGGTTAAGTATTATAATTTAACAATTTTAACTCAAGTTTGGATTTCATTTAGTTCATTCCTAGCAAAAATTGTGTTTTGGAGTTTTATTTTATGATTTTTGGGGAAAAAAAAAATTGAGGGGCGGGTCGGGGGTAGGATATCTGCCCTGTTTCCCAAAAAATCGGGACAGGGTGGTGGATCAAATTTTCATCTTTGGTTATACTTATATGATGTCACTCTTATGAAGAAGTTTCTTTAGGTCTATGGAAAACGTGTCTCGACCATCTAAGTCATCCTCTTATGAATTTATGCTCAACTAGTTCCACATCTACTTGTTGACATATACGTTCATTTCTTATCTTATCTATTTTAGTACGAGGTGAAAAGTAAGTTCATAATTGTATTTCATTATAGGATGTGTAAGTTGATCCCTTATCTTCTTAAGAGTTGGAGGGTGAATTAACACCATTTGGAAGTGTAGTAATACTTGCACACCCTTTGATCTCTCCATAACTTTAAGGCTCTCCGGAATCTACTCTGTACCGGGTCCTAGTTTTCTAATAAATGAATTGAATTTCTTTGACATAAATCCTCTTTAAATCATGAGCTGGAGTCCGAACACAACCACTACCTGTCCTCGTGCTCATTACTTGGACAACAAGGTGCTTGATAAGCTCTTTGGAAACTAGGAGGTTTGTCTTTCCCCAAGATGAGCTGACCTAAAACCTTTCCTGTGTTTGGATTGATGGCTGGAAGTTAGCATGCTCAGCTCATTAGGAGATGAACTCAATAAATGTATTAATGATGAACCTCCGAAAACAGGTCCATATACATAACAACAAAGTAAGCTTTGTTCTCAATAAATTTAGGTTGGCTGTATGAATCATTTTTCGCCACTCCATTTGGTTCATTGTTAGATCTATTGGGATATCTAACTAGATCGTTAGCAGCTACAACATGTCATATTAGTTTTGGACCTTTGGATCGATCCCTCCCTCTTCTGACTCTCATCTTATGAAGGACGGCTGTATGCGAAATATTTGAATTCCAACTATCATAATGTCACCTGTATGATGAGGATATCATATAGGAAATTCTCTTGTTGATGAATCTGGGGAACAAGGAGTAGATTGTTCTGATGACATAGGGTAGTGAACAAGAGCCTTTTCTGAATTGATTACATAACATGAGTCTTAGAAGAACTCTTACATGCTATCATTCTGTGTATTAGAGAACTCAGCACCATATTTTCTTATTTACATGAGAGACTGTAGTATATATTAGAAAACAGAAGTTTCATGAGAAAAAAAGAGACATCAAATTGAAATCAAAGCAGTAGGAACCTTGAAATTGACAGGCATACAGTTCACAAGATAAATGTTTATCTTATCCTTAACCCTTCTCAAAACTATGACTCTTTCTTCTCCCCAGTGGATAACTGCAAGGATTATCTTCTTGACTGATTTCTTTCCAGTTTTAACAGTTTTGACATTTACAGCCTCTTCTTTGGTTTCCTGACCTGCTTCTTTGCTTTCTTCAGACTCGGATTTAGCTCCCCATTGAAGTGGGTAGCTCCTTAAGAAAACCCTTCTGGTATTGTAGTCTTCATAGCGAAAACTTCTCGCTTTCATTCCGTTTTCCTCCATGCTTTTTGGTCTATGTATTCACAGATAAATAGGATGCTTGGGGAGCTCTACTTTATAGGTGGTGTTGTGCTGTTATTATGTGTGTATTTGTTTGTATTAGGTGGGGTGGGGTGGGGTGGGGTGGGGTGGGGAGGGGCGGGACTACATCTATATTTTTTCTAGCTAGTCTCAACCCTTGATAAAGGAATATAATTGTAGTAAATTGACCGCCAACGTGAAGTAATATAAAAGGTGTGAGTAGTAACTTTTGAGGATGTAGTCGATCTTGAATTTGTTGAGAAAGATTAGCGAACAAAGAGTCATGTAGTACGATCTTGAATTTGTTGAGAACAAAGCTTGTTATTCTTGGTGGGTTGGGACCAAGTTTAAACTATAATAATTAATACATTAATGGACTGCCTTTTTATGGCGTCTCCTGCAAATTGATGATATTTTTTTGCACATTATTTTCTGGTTAGTTCATTACTGGCTCTGGTAATATAATTGTTTCCTTTCAATATTGATAAAGCCATAAATCTATTTTTGGAAGTATGGGTTGTGTCCAACTCATTTCTTGTATCCATCAAATGGATTATGTTATATTTTTTCATGTGAATATAGAGAGTATCATGGTATAGGATATGCCTCTTGCGATCTTTTGTTTACATACATATTACCCTTAACTTGTCTTTTATTGTCTAATTTTGAACCTTAAAAACAAAAACATGTGCGGAAGTGCACATTTTTTGAAGTATAAAGAGGTGTGAAATAAGTTGAATCGTTTATGGGAGTATAAAAATGAATTGGGCCATTTATGGTTAGCGTTGAGCTTGATCTCCACGACTCATTTTACACCTATTTCATCCATTTCAATATAATTTGAATTGGATCACTAATTTCAAATTTCACCATTCCATATATGCAGCATTCCAAATTGATGAAAATTATTTAATTGGTACCCAAATTTATGTGACATGTCAACTTACCACAATGCCACGTAGTAAAAAAGTTATCATAATCTTTGTTTTCCTATTTTTGTTCTAGGGTGATATTTAACAATTACATGGAAGATCAGTTATAGTATGTCGATTAGTTAAGCAATTTTCGTCAATTTAGAAGATGATAAGTGATAATGTGACATGGTAATGAAATTTAAAACTAAATCGACGTCCAATAACCTGATTGAGATTTTGCCGAAAGTAGGCATTTATGTGTTAAACTCATCAGCTAAAAAAAAAAAAAAATTCAATTAAACAATTATAGTTTAACAATTCAAAATTTAAATACGTTTCACTTAAAACGCTCTAGTTTATGGCATGGACATAATTAATAAATGTTATATTGTTAAGGATCCATTAGCAATAAAACAAATAGTCATATAAAACAATTTATGTCATCGAGTTCAATTTTTTTGAAAACAACTCGATTTGTTGATCATTCAAAGTAAAAATTATTGAGAATTTAATTGCAGAATTTTGCGAAGAAAATTAGAAGATTAATTAAAAATTAAAAATATAAACAGCTTGCCATTAACGACACTATCAAACAATGTCAACATCCCTGCTAAGTAAACACAAGGCAGAGCAAGGCACGTTGAAAACTATGACAATTTATCAATTTAATATATTCTTTAATTAGATTGATTCTGTGCAAATTATTTATTTATCTTTGATATGTGGCATTTGATTTGGTTTTTTTGATAGTGATAATGAGAAAAAAACAAATAGTGTATTATGAAATTAAATGTGTCCTTTTTGCACACCTTATTTTTCTTTTATTTTTTCACAATATTCATTTCAACTGCCAACTCCTCGATATTTTGGGGTCGATTAGATGAATCATTTTTTTGTCTTTAGTTCACTTCATTAAACATAGGAGGGTTGATTTCATTTTTGGTCATCAAACTTTCAGTCAAATCTCAATTAAGTCACCCAACTTTAATTTGTTTGCATCATTAAACTTCAATTTATTTTCAATGTTACTCACTCTGTTAGCCTACATTATTAAACTTAATGTTCCAATCCTTCGCTAGCCCACATTTCCAAGTAAATATACAATCTAATCATGTTGTGGCCGCAAGGTCTTGGAATTGGGGATAAATGGTGCTTTGAGTATGCTCCAATGCTTTACATATGAATTACTATCGATTTTTAACATGATTTATCTTCAATTTACAATCACGACATTATTAGATAACATTTTACTTGTAAACATAAGACATGTCAAATTGCTTCAATTTTTAAAGCTCACATGCGCTAACAGAATGACTAAGATTAAAAAAAAAATATTAACGTTGAGTGACTCAATTGAAATTTCACCAAAAGTTCGAAATTAACTCCTTGCACGAAGATCTAAATCTACTAGTTTCTTAACCGACTTTTGTTATTTTTGGTCTAACCCTCTATTATTTGATGTATTCATTGGAGATCGCATCAATCTTATGACGAAAACATTTTAAATTTATGTAAAATAATATTGCCGTTCTCTTAATTTATTTTTTTATCATTTAATCCATCTTACTACAAACACAAGAATCAATTTCATAATTGATATGCGTGCAAACTGCAAAGGCTATTATCCATTTAATATGTTTTGGAAATTTGGAACTTTTTTGGTATCTTCAATTGCATCTTTGTCTAATTTCTATACAAAACACATCACGCTCTTCAGTATCCCCTTCAAAACACAGTTTTCCACAATATTATCAATAATTAAGTTTATGAAAGTGGAACTAGCCAGTATCCTGGGGCTAAATTTTTGTACTTTTTTTTTTCTTTTTCTTTTTATTTGAAACTTGACAAGATTTGAGTTGGGTTATCATGCCTCATACATAGGCTGATATATTTGGGCCACACTGTTAAATCAAAAGTGTGTTTTTATGCAAGCTAAGGCCCAACTCTGTTATTTGATCTGGTCTTCTTTTTGTAATTGGAATACCTAATATTAGATGGTGACACATGGCCTGGTAAGCACCGTTGGATCAATAGTTAAATGGCTGTTCCATTTATATACTCCTCTTCCTTCTTTTTTCGGAAATTAGAGAGTAAAAAGTGAGAAAACATGGCTACGCATTTGCTCTTCAGCATTCTTCTGTATAATAGAATTTCATCTTCTTATTCTTTTCAGTTTACTTTGTGTATAGAAAATTTGAGTGATTTTTGTGTAAGAACTAGGAAGGGAAGATTGTTCACATTTGTGTGAACAGTAGTAACATGAGAAATTCAGAAATTTGTGTAATTTCTGTCATTGTAAAGAACTTCAAAAGTGTGGTATTTTTAGTGCTGGAGTTATATCTACTTTTGGTAGATACTCAACGGGTTTAGAATACGTGAACATCTGGACCCTTTAGTGGGTGAAAAAATCTCGTGTGTTCTTTACTATTTTGCTATTTTTTGTAATCTGCAACTATTTGGGGCCGTTTAGTGGTATCAGAAACTTGATAAAACCACAGATCTTGAAAGTTTACTTTTCAAAATTGAAAACTCGTTTTTTATAAAATTTATAGATCTGTTATGGTTTATCAACATCCAGTAGAAACAATCTTGTTTCTTGAATCTTTGTGATCTAACTTTTCTTCAATCTTGTCTTTGTAGTGATCTTTGTGAAATCACTCTTTTTTTGGTGATTCTTAGTGACTTAACATCTTTTTTTGGTGATCCTTGGTGTTTCGCCTGTATATCTTTCAAGTTTCCTTTAGATCATCAACTATCTGAAACTTAGGGTTTCGATCTGGTGAACTCTAAACTTTGTTCTTATTGCATGTGTGTTTTTAGAAGTTATTAAGGTAATAAAACCTTGTCAAAGTTTACCTTTGTCCAAGATCTCCTACGAAGATTTGGGAATCTGAGGGAACTTTGACTCTACTTAGGTTTTTCAGCCCTTAAACTTCAACTTTAGAATTTTTAGTATTATCTGAAGTAGATATGAAGTAAAACTGCTTTTTTCTTTTGGAACTGTATGCCTTGAAGTGTTCTTTTAAGTTTTTTTTTTTTTTACTTTATAACTATTAATAGTTTTTTCTGAAAAGTAAAAAAAACTGATCAAAATCTTGATGTGTCTGCCTCTCATAAGTTTGAAGTTGAATTATGGAATGGAATTGGAGAATTTAGTTTCTGGTGCCAGAAAATGAGAGCTCTTTTGTTACAACAAAGATGTTCTGCTGTTCTTGATTGCTCTTGGGCAGCAGAAATCAGTCATTATAGAAGAAAAAAATTTGATGAAATTGCTTGGAGTTCAATCTTTTTTCATTTATCAGATAGTGTTATTAGAAATGTGGGTGAAACCATCACTGCTGATGCTTTATGGAAAAAATTTAAAGATTTATATATGATAAAAACAATGCCAAACAAATGCTATCTGTTAAGATTGTTTTACAATTTCATATTTGATTCATCCTCATCATTAGAGAAAAATATTGATAAATTTACTAAATTGATTCAAGATTTGGCAAATTGTGATGAAATTTTTTGTGATGATCAACATGTTGTTGCCATTCTTAATTCCTTAGGTGATAAGTATAGAGACATTAAAAATGTTCTAGAATATGGGAATGGAGACTTAACTGTAGATATAGTTACTTCTACCTTAAGAAATAAATATCTTGAATTAAGTGAAGATGTAAAAGAAAATAAGAGTGGTGAGGAGTTGTTTATGAGAGAAAAACCAGTAACTAAGAACCACAACACTCCTAACTCTAATTTTCAAAAGAAGGGTAGAAATTTTTCAAATAAAGTTAAAGATAAAAACAAGTCAAAGAATAAAAATAAAGGAAAAGGAAAGAAGTGTTACTACTGTGGGAAATTAGGTCATATGATTAAAGACTATTTTAAAAAGATGTCAACTATGAAAGAAAAGACCTCACCAAATGGATTTGCAGCCCAAGCCTGTGATAACAATGGAGAAATGAATTGGGTAGTTTTAGTAGTCTCCACTAGTAAGGGTATGGATGATTGGATTCTTGATTCTGGATGCACTTTTCACATGTGTCCAGTTAAAGAATGGTTTACTGATTTTATAGAAGTTAGTGAAGGTCAGGTACAAATGGAAAACAATGTGAGTTGTAAGATCAAAGGAATTGGTAAAATTACTTTGCTCCGAAATAACAGTTATATTTTGAGTTTAAACAAAATTAGATTTGTCTCTGACCTAAAAAGAAATCTAATCTCTTTGGGAGAATTATTTAGTGAGTATGATATTAGGATACATAATGGGATTGTAAAGTTCCTCTTGAATACCATAGAAATCCTATCCACACTTAAAACTAATGGCATCTATGTTATACAAGCTAGATCCCGAGTAGTGACTTTTGTTTCTGCTATTAGTTCTGAAAAGACAAAATCTTTAATATGACATAAAAGATTAGGTCATATAGGTAATAAAGATCTTCAGATTTTAAAAAATAAAGGGGCTTTTGGAAAAAAGATAATATAGAAAAACTTGATTTTTGTGATGAATGTGTGTTAGGTAAACAATGTAAGTTGCCTTTCAAAATTGGAACTCACAAGTCTACTTCTATTTTAGAATACCTACATGCTAATCTTTGGGGACCATCTTCTGTTAATACTCTTAGTGGGTCTAGATTTTATTTTAATAATAGATGATTTTTCAAGAAAATTATGGACATTTCTTTTAAAATCCAAATCTGATACTTTTCAAAATTTCAAAGTCTAGAAAACTTTAATTGAAAATCAAACAAATAAGAAAATTAAAGTTCTCGGAACTAATAATAGTTTGGAATTTTGCAATTATGAGTTTGATCTTTTTTGTAAAGAATGTGGTATTCTGAGGCACATAACAGTGACATACACTCCACAGCAAAATGGAGTGGTAGAAAGAATGAATAGAACCTTATTAAATAAGGTAAGATGCATGCTTTTAAGCTCAGGTTTGTCCAAATCCTTTTTTTTGGGGAGGGGGGAGCTTTAAAAATTGCTATCTATTTGATAAATAGAAATTCTTCTAGTGCAATTGGTTTTAAAACTCCTGAAATGATCTGGTCTAATAATCCCATTGATTATTCTAAACTTAATACATTTGGGTGTGCTGCCTTCTCTCATCAGAATGCGGGTAAGTTAGAACATAGATACATTAAATTTTTTTTTTTGGGACATGGTGAAGGAACTAAAGGATATAGGTTGCGGGTAAAAGACATAAGGAGTTTTAAAATCATATTAAGCATAAATGTAATTTTTAATGAAAATGAAATGCCTTGTCTGAATAAGAGTAGTTCAGATGTACATGAAAAAGATAATTTGTCAAACAAATAGATTTAGACTTACAAAGTAATGATGAAATTATGCAAGAATCTCAGACTGGGGTGGAGACTATTCAGCCTGATTTAGATCAGACTAAAGAAAATATAGATGAAAATCAGGATCAAGAAGAAACACATGCCTTAACTGACTATCAACTTGTAAGAGATAGAGAAAGAAGAACCAGATTTCCTTATTCTAGAATAAGCAATGAAGATTTTGTAACCTTCTTTTATGCTTTAGATTTGATTAGTTCAGAACTAAACTCTTATGAGGAAGCTATGAATGGAAAAAATTCAAAGCTTTGGCTTGATGCTATGCAAGATGAAATGAATTCTTTAATATAGAACAAAACTTGGACCTTAGTTATTGTAACAACTGAAATCTTTCGCCTTAAAAATTTCAAGTAATTAATTAATTATTTTTTACTTTTGGTCTACGAAACTCCTAGTACATTTTAAATATTTTTGTCACGTTAAATTGTGTGCGCATTCGCTTCAATTTTTTTTTAAGTTCGACGATTATGGAATTAATTTGAAAACAAACCTTGTTCGATTTTGATTGGTAAGTTTTGAATTTCAAGTAGAACGAGAAATAAATTAACCGCTAGCATAAATATATTTTTTTAAATTAGTTTCCCGTATCTAGTTAAAAATCCGACCCTTTATTCTCGATTTTATTTAGCCCGAAACCCCGTGCATTTCAACTCCAAAATTCAACCAAAAGCCCGACTCAAACAACACCTATAAACCACCAAAAAACATAGCCAAACAACCCCTTAATATATGCCATTTTCCATCACCCAACTGTCCCTACACTACCAAAATAAAACTGCCCCATGACTACAAAATCATGTCCAGCATCCCTCATTTGCAGCCATGTTCCTTCCATTTCTTCCTCACTCTTCCATCACCAAGTAACTGAATTTCTCCACCTCATTAACCAGCCACAAGGTCACGGTTTCCCACCCAAATCAGACCCAAAAAAATTTCCCCATGCAGTGTGGATATTTCTCCCAGATTTCAGCCAAAACCAGCAGTCTCCATGATCAGCTAACTGCTCCACAACTTTCCACTTTCTTCCCCCACTTTTCCTCACTTTTTTAGCCCTCAATCCAACTGATTTCTGCCTCCAAATCCACCCCAAATTCGTCCCTTACAGCATAAGGTTTCAGGAGCCAGAAATCAGCCCCTCACTTAAGCCAAAACCTCCATTTTTCCCTCTCCAATTTCGGCCTTCACCCATAGTCCAGCAGCATGGTGTTTCTTGTTTACTTTCCAGCAAGAACACCCTCAATTTCCTCCCTCATCCTTCCTCCATAGCAGCCCCAAATTTCAGTAACAACCCTTCCATTTTTAGCATTTGTTTTCCTCTCTTTTCTGTCAACCGAATTCAGTCCAGTAGTGAGAAATCTCCAGGAAAATACCCTTTAGTTTCCCTTCATTTTTGTGCGACAAGAAGCCTTGAAACCTTAGTCTAAATCACCAAAAATACCCTAGAATTTATCCATCTTCTTCCTTTCTGATTTTGGCCAACACACAGCCTTCATTTTCTGCAAATCTTAGTCACCAAAATTTCCAACAACTTTCTTCATTTCTGTCCAGATTTTTGGCCTGTTGAAAAGGGCCTTAACCTTGTTTTAACCTTCACAAAAGTTCCATATATATATATACATCTATATGTAGCGTACGGGTTTGGAATTTTTGGAAAGCTACAGAAACAATTTTTCTTTATCAAAACTTCAATCGAAAACTCGCTTTCGAGGTAGTTTTACTTACTACTTTTACAATAATTTTTAAATGATGTTTGGGAAAATTATGATGTGATATAAATGCCATGCAAAAAATTATGATGAAGGAACGTTATGATAGTGATTGAAGGTAATCACTTTAATGTGTTAGTGATTGAAGATAATCACGTATGACGTTATGTGGTGCCGACTACCAGTTGCAATTTATGTGTTCATATGTATGTTTAAAAATGATGGCATGAGCATTTATGTTTACGTATAATTTTTTTCACATGTTGTATGTATTGCTACTGAGTGTTTCTCATGAATACTCACCCCCAAAACGAACAAATTTTCAGATTGAATTGATTGGTGTTGATGCGATAGCGGTAGGCTAGCGAGCTTATCATGAAAATTTTTATTTTGTTTAAGTTTTGATGTCGAGATGATCAAGTCAACTATGATGTAAATACTATATTTTAAGTATTTGATTCAATATTTAATTATGAAATATGTATGGAAAACAAGATGTTGGTTTAATTGTTGTTCAAATTTTTAAATTAGAAATTGCCTAATTCATTTTTTTAGAATTTTTTAGCTTATTGTCCCCTTTTCGAAAAATCATAACTTTTACTACAGTTGGATTTTTTGAGTGAAATTAGTTTATTCGGAAAGCCCTATATGTATTCTAATAACAGAAATTGGAATCACTCAAAAATTTCATCAGATGAATTTATTATGGATGTTTAAACGGGCTGCCTTAAGGCACCCAGGACAGTTTTTCAATCATCTTCGTCTATCTTTTCCACCTACCAAATGGCGTAGCTAAAGTTTGAAATTTTAACATGTTGTAGTCCGTAGTCCCAAGTATCTACAGTTCCAATTTCGTAATTTTTGGGGTTCATTTGAATGGTCTAATAAATTGTGCTGACACCTATCACGATATAGACAAAACTATGAAATTTTGAAGAAAATTCATTTTCCCTTGCACGCTTGTTATTTTTCTGCAACAATTTTATTTTTAAAACCCTTCAAGGGCATGGAAAATATTATTTGGAGTCGTCATATACATTTAAAGATTTATTTCAGTGACCCTCCAATATGAGAAAGTTTGGGGCGTTACAGTTAATAAACCAAAGGACCAAAGAATTATAGACTGCAAATGGGTCTATAAGATTAAAGAAGGAGAGCATACTTCAGATGGGGTAAGGTATAAAGCAAGATTAGTGGCTAAGGGGTTCACTTAAAGGAAATGGATTGATTTCAATGAAATTTTTTCTCCTGTTGCTAAATACACTTCAATCAGAATTCTTCTTGCCTTAACTGCTCAATTTAATTGGGAATTAGACCAATTAGATGTTAAAACTTCTTTCTTGAATGGTGATCTTGATGAAATCATTTACATGTCTCAACCAAAAGATTTTGAGTTGAAAACTAAAACTGAAAAAGTTTGCCTTTTGAAAAAATCCATGTATGGTCTTAAATAGGCTCCTAGGCAATGGTATATAAAGTTTAATACTTATATTCAAACCTTAGGCTTTAACAAAAGTAATTTTGATCATTGTTTCTTTTATAAAGGCTTTGGTGACAATAACTCTGTGTTTCTACTTTTGTATGTTGATGATATGCTGTTAGCTTATCATGAAATGAAAGAAA